>JBBPSW010000240.1:0-14495 GCA_038093775.1 Butyriboletus pseudospeciosus | reverse complement strand
ATCTCCACAGCCACTGGGCCAAATCACATGACCCAGGGACCGATTTGTAGCCAAGAGTTTGTACTTTGTTTGGTCACACCAAAGCTGAGCGCAGTTCCCACGGGTGTTTGCGGTGCGCTTCGTGCACTGCATCCAGGTTAGTTATTGCAATGGTTTTGGAGGTTACTGTATCACAAAAACAGACCAGCCTCTTTGAGATCACCCAAGTGGTCTCTGCCATTGCCTTCCGCCTAAAGCTCCTGCCCTCCTAGAAGATTCATAACATGTTCCATGCATCCCTACTGTCCCCGTACCAGAAGACATTGGAACACAGCCCCAATTTCCCTAAACCTCCTCTGGAACAAGTCAGATCAGAAGAAGAATTTGAGGTCTCTGGAATCATCACTTATTGCAGCATCAATAACCAGAGGCAATATCTTGTGCACTGGAAAGGGTATACTGATGCTGAACAGACTTGGAAACCTCCCAGCAACCTTAAAAACACTGAGGCACTCCTGAAAGAGTATAAAAAGAGACACAACCTCTGAGGAATGAACATGCTCCCTCAGTCACTCCTCATACTCTTAGAACAAATCAACTGAGCACTCATCCAAGCTTGCCTCCAAGTCCAATACCCAGACCTTGACATCTCCAAGCATGCTGCAGAACACTCCTACTTCTGCAAGATAGATTACTGCCCCTATCACCATGAGTGGTAGATGAACCCCCTGAAAGGAACCCTTATCTCCATCTCCATCTGCCTCTCCCGACTTCCCCCTCATGCCAGAAGAATGTTCTATGCTTCCCTTCTTGATGATGACCAGATTGTCACCAAACTCTTCTCCCACCCCTTTGTCAGCTCAGATGACACCATCTCAAAGCTTGTCAACACCTATTGCACCTACTCCGGCCTTCAATCCTTTCTTGCCAGGTCCACCTGGCACACAGCAGGTGCCCCTGTGGAAGAGGTCATTCAACAAGCCCTTCTCCAGATTAGGAAGCATCTCCTTGATGTTCTCTTCCTCGAAAGCTTCAACCTCTGTGTTGCCCTTCTCCCCATTCCCAATATCTCCCACCACCTTAACCCCATCCTCCACATGCTTCCAAAAGAAGAGCATGTGCTTTTCTTCAACAATGACTTCATCAAGGATGTTCCCTCCAATGTCCATGCCCATTGAACTGCCAAGAGAGTCACCATTGCCCATCAGGTTCTCCTCAGAAGCGGAGGCATTAATGCAATTGATAGACTTGCTGCAATGTCATCTAGGGAGAATACCAGAGAGTCCTCCTTATGGTCCAGTACTGCAGTCAATCCAGCTACCCCTCGTGGAGCTCCCACTTCCCCCAACCCCTGCTCTAGCACCCCCGGAGCAGCAAACTCCCATGCTGCCCATCCTGAGACTCCCACCAGGCCTATCTCTCCAACCCCTCCTATCCCTTCTGCCTGGAAACTTCACAAACATCCTGCTGTCCTATTCTCCTCAGGGCTACCTGCCTTCCCTACTATCGCCATTTCTGACCCATTGGCCCCTGCTCCAACAGGGAGCCTTACAACTCCCACCATTCCCATTCCACCCACCAACACTATCCCTACCCCCTACCATTCAGTCACAGCTGATGATCCTGCCAATCCCCTTGGCAATGTCATTCACAGCACTCCCCCCACTGTTTGTTGCTTTGAATGCTGAAATACAACCCACATCTGTGTCAACTGTCCCAGATACTGTTGCCCCCTCTATCACATGGCTTCACCTGGACACCCACAATACAAATGTCCCTGTCAATGATGCTCCCTCTGTGGGGTATTGGGACATTCAAGGGCCATCTGCACCTCCAATGATCCCTTCTTCAACACAGTCTGGGACTTTACTGGCCATTGCAACAATGGGAACTCTGGGGTCTGAGATGGAACTTCAGATGTACCCAGATGGTAATGTTATGGGAATAGAGGATTACCCCATCTTTTCCTATCCTTCCCCAATCTCACCTGGCCTATGGGATGACCTGTTCCTTGACTCCACTCCACTTGACGATACTGCCATTGCTGATGTCCAGTTCTAGGGATAATCCTGGGATTCCCCAGAGACTCCCCATTATGCTTACCACATGGTACTACAGACACTGCCTCCCAACCTGTGCTCTCTTATGCACAGGTCGTTCTCTATTACCCCTGGCTATTGATCCCAGTAACTAGTACCACCAATTATTACCTCCAATTATATTTATTCCTATTACAGTAGTTTCTGATTTAGGTAGAAGAAGCCTACCCTAAAGTAGCTAGAGTTACATATAAGGCTTGGATCCACCTTCATGTAACTCTAACCTAGATCTACACAATCTACTGTGTAGCTTCTCCCATGAAGGTCCCTCTTCTCTTGCTTTGATCTTCCCATCAGATCTGGAAGCCATCTCACTCTCTGCCTCAATCATTCTCCTGATCTTGGCCTTGGTAGCAACAGCTCTTGCCCTTGCTGTTGCTTGGGGTATGTGCTATCATGGACTGTACTATTGTTCCACATTCTCTAGCTGGTGCTAGAGTCTTATTGGACCCCTGCAGCTTGTCCCTGCTCAGATAGGATTTACTGGCTAACTTGGACCAGTGTCTGTTTGCTTGGGTCTTCAGTGAGGAAACTCCATCAACAGTGAATTAGACCTCTAGCCAATAACTAGAGGAGAAAGCCCACAGCCTAGGCAGACAGTCATAGGCCTTCATTGAAGAACACCTGTCCAAGAGCACCTGGAGCTACAAGATGTTATGTTCCTGATGTAACTGACACATACCATGCATATGCTTCCAAGCAAGAGGATGGTCTTGCCAAGATACAACCCCCCTATATTGATCTGCTATGGACCCCTGGTGGTGATGCTATAGTATCTTGTAGCTCCAGGTGCTCTTGGACAAGTGTCCTTCAATGAAGGCCTGTGACTGTCCACCTAGGCTGTGGGCTTTCTCCTCTAGTTATTGGCTAGAGGCCTAATTTGCTGTCAATGGAGTTTCCTCACTGAAGACCCAAGTGAATGAACACTGGTCCAAGTTAGCCAGTAAATCCTATCCGAGCAGGGACAAGCTGCAGGGATCCAATAAGACTCTAGCACCAGCTAGAGAATGTGGAACAATGGTACAGTCCATGATAGCACATACCCCAAGCAACAGTGAGGGCAAGAGCTGTTGCTACCAAGCCCAAGATCAGGAGAATGATCAAGGCAGAGAGTGAGATGGCTTCCAGATCTAGTGGGAAGATTGAAGCAAGAGAAGAGGGACCTTCATGGAAGAAGCTACATGGTAGATTGTGTAGATCTACTATAAATGCTGGAACAGGTGGGAACCCTTGAAGGCAAGAGGAATAAGGGGAGATTGGATAGGGTGGGTTAACACCTTGTTGACCTAGCATGTAGCACAGCCAGCCACAAATTTCTGAATGTAGGTTGATAAACCTGGCCACCAGTAATCTTGAGAAAGTTTGGCTGTAGTGTGGAGATGGCCACCATGGCTGCCATCCAAAGAATCATGGACAGCAGTTACCAAATCTTGATGGGCTTTTTCTGGAACATAGAGGCAATTCTTGAAATATAACTTTCCTTCAGAGAAGGACCAGTCATTGATGAAGGATCAATTGAACAAGGGGACATCTGTTTCCATTTTTATCAGTGTGTCTTTAACCAAGGGGTCATCGGGAATGGAGGCAAGGATTTTAGAGTCTAAATTGGTCCTGATGAACCAGGAAAGGAAGTTGTGAAAGGCTTTATCGGAAAGGAGTTGGACATCAGAGTTATCCTCCAAGGTATCCACTGTATTCTTGCAGGAGAGGGCATCTGCAGGAGCCATTTTGGTTCCTGGGATGGCAACCCAGTCAAGATCAAAGTCCTGTAGAAACAATAACCAGTGTGCTTGTTGGCAGGATAGTTTCCTTGGTTCCTTGAAGTAGGTGAGGTTTTTGTGATCCATATGGATGATCATGGGGTGGGGTGATCTGAGTAGATACTGTCGCCATTCCTCCAACCCTTGTATGACAGCCAATAGTTCCCTGTCAAAAATGTCATAGTTTCTCTCCAGTGGAGAGAAAGTCTGGAGAGGTAACCAATGGAGTGCATATTCCCATTCATGTTCGGTTGCATGAGTACCACTCCAGAAGTGGTAAGAGAGGCATCAGTCATGAGTGTGAATGGTCGAGTGGTGTCAGGGAATGCTAGGATGGGTCTCCATGTGAAGGCAGTCTTCAGGTTTTGAAATGCATCTTCTTGTGGTTTTCCTCATGACCAAGATGTGGCACTCTTTGTGAGGTCCAAAAGAGGGTGGGCAAGGTCTGAGAAGGAGGGGATAAACTTCCAATAGAAGTTGCAGAATCTGAGAAAGAACCTGATGTCCTTTACGTTGACTGGAGGGAGCCATTCTGCTATGGCCTTGAGTTTTGTGGGGTCCATTCTGACACTGTTCTTGCTAACAATCATTCTGAGGTATTCGACTTCTAGGGCCAAGAAGGTGCACTTCTCCAGTTTGAGGTACATTTTGTGTTGTTGAAAGCATTCTAGGACCTTCTGTGTTCTCTCATCATGTGTTGCTTGATTTGAGGAATAAATGAGAAGATCATCCATATAAATCACCAGCCATCCTTCTGTGATGTAATCTCCAAAGAGATTGCCCATGAATGCCTGGAACATAGCAGGGGAGTTGCACATTCCAAAGAACATGACATTGGGCTCAAACAGCCTGAGGGGGGTAAGGAAGGTGGCCTTCCATCAGTCTTCTGGCTTAATCAGCATGTTGTTATATCCCCATCATACATTGAACCCGGTGAAGATTGTTGATCCCTTTAATTTGTCAAGGAGATCAGAGATGAGGGGGAGGAGATAGGCATTCTTGATTGTGTGTTGATTAAGGTACCAATAGTCTTGACATGGCCAAAGCTTCTTCCCATCCTTCTTTTGGATGAAAAAGAAGGGGGAGGCCTGGGAAGATTTAGATGGCAAAATCTTCCCTGACTTCAGATGTTCTTCAATGAACTTCTTGCATGCTTCTCATTCCAGTGGGTTCAGAGGGTAAGCCTTGGCTCATTTAGGGATGAATGAGTCCTTTAGCTCTATTCTGTGGTCATATGGTCTTGATGGTGGTAGATTTCATCCAGTCTTCTCCTGTAAAACATCCTTGTAATCTGCAAATGCCTGAGGTAACCATAGCTCCTTAGGCTGTTCTTATTGTGCTATTGTGGTGGACAAAGTTGTCCACTTCACCACAAATTCTGGCATGTCTCCATGTGCATTAAAAAATATGGCCTGTTGTATGGGGCTCCATTGTCTGAAGCTTTCGTAGAGCCTGTCTTTGGTGTGCTCTGCTTCATTGTGGCCTAGATATCAGAGCAAATACCACTGCTCAGATACTCCTGGGGGGTTATAGGCCCCCAAAAATCTGTAGGATGATGGTGTTATCATTACCATTCCTGCTGTCTGAAACAACCAGGCAACTGATGGTTGTGCAATGGACCAAATGAGAACGAGAACAGAGACAAGACCAAGGGGTTTGTCTATAGCAAGACTGTTCTAGAGATGTTACATGGGAGAAGATCAATGAGAATAAAGATGGGGAGAGTTGGCTGGCAACTCGGGGGTTTATATACTCTACTGGTGTTTGTATCTATGTATGGTAGATCTAGAGATAGTACATGAGGTAGCAGCATGTATCAGTACAGCAATGCATAGCCATGAATGGACATTAAGTTTAGCCATGGTAACCATGGAGATATATGATATCAGATAAGGTTTGGGCCATAAGGCAGTGATGATATCAGATATAGATAGGGCATGTGTATAGCCTTGAGATGTGGCTATGGGGATCAGTGGAGATAGTCAGGGACATGCACTAGATGTGTGGCAGCAACTGGGCTGTGTCATGGCAGTGTCAGGCACTGATGTATATTGTCAGGCACAACATGTGTTCATGATGTCATCAGGGTAACCTTAGGAGTTAGGTTAGCAGAACTGTTTAACCGTAACCACTAGGGTTAGGTTAACAGATGTTAGATTAACTCGGTAACCATAACACCATCCAATTAATCTCAGGGTTGATGGCCCTAAGCCATGGGAGTCCTAGGATAACCTCATCCTTTCCGCTGTTGAGAATCAAGAGGTCCTGCCACTCTTTGATTCCTCCATAATCCATTACGACTGTGATCTTGTATCTGATGTTTCCAGATTTGTTTGGTGATCTGTCCACATTCCAAGCCCTTACTGGTACCTTGAGCTTGTATACCAGTAAATTCCTCTCCTTGACCATTTCTCTTGAAATGAAATAGCCCATTGCCCCACTATCAATTAAAGCATTGATTCCAATGATTTTCCCTGATTTATGCCAGATTGAGATAGGAAGGTGAATAGATTTAGATCTTGATCCAGACATAAATACAGGTGCTATCATTACGGAAGGAAGTGACATCAGTCCACTCCTTCCTATCAAAAATGCTAATTGGGGGGGAGATTCATGGCTTCTATGGATTCTGTGGAAGTTGTGTTGATGGCGTTTGCATATTCGTCATTCCATTCTTTGGTGACTTCCTCATGGATTTCCTGGAGTGTTTTCATGGTGTCCATTAGGGGCAAACCATGCTCATCCAGCATCATGTCATAAGCTGTCTTGAGCATTCTTAGTACTGTACTCTGGTTATTTCCTTTAGTGACCTGCACCAGGTATCGGTCTAATTCATCAGGGTTGTTGTTGACAGGGGAAGGTGAAGTAGTGGTGGTGGTTACCACTCTGGTGTGAATAACTGGTTGAAAGGGTTTCCTTGCTGGACAGTATCCCAGGTGTTTCCTCGTTAAACAATCTTGTTGGTTGCAGATGAAGCACCTGTTCTCAGCCATTCTCTTGGCTCATTCTATGGGGGACAGTGTGATCTTGTCCATGTCCATGGTGTTGGAATCACAAGCTTTTCCTCATCCACCATAGGCAACTGTGGGGCCTTTCTTCATAGCCACAATTTGAGCATATGCTCCACTGATCTGGGCAGCGGTGGAATAAATGTTTTCTATTGAAGCATCATCTTTCCTCATGACTGGATTCTGGATCAGCTATTCTGCAATCCGATCATCCAGCCCCTGGAGGAAGAACTCTGTGAGAGCTCCAATATCCTTTATTTCCAACCACACAGCAAGCAGTGAGAATTGGAACATGTAGTTGTTGAAGTGGCCCCAGGCCACCTTTAGATTGGCAAGCTTGGCCCAAGCATTGTTGGCTGAGTCATAGGGGGAGAATGTAGTGAAGAAGGCTGCTCTGATTTTGTTGTATGTCTTGTCTGCTCCAGCAACCAGTGTGTTCTGGAGTTTGGTGAGCCATGCCTCAGAGAATGCCTTGCTATGTCCTTTCAACATCCTGTTGAGCAAAACGAACTTCTTTCCTTCTTCCGTTATCCTGTCGTTCAGGCTGAAATAGCCTTCCATTGCCATCAACCATTATTTGGCATCTGCTGTGTCTCCTGAAAATTCTTTGGATAGGGCTGCCTTCTCTCTGCCCATATCATCTTCTTCTTCTTCATCTGATACTGAGTCTGGATGTGATCTACCTGGTGATACTTCTGCAGGGATTACCGGCTCTGGGGTGTCTACCCTGATTTGGACAGGATACCCTTCTGGTATAGGGATAGTTGGCTGATCCTGGTCCAATTCTAGCAGTAGGGTGGGAGTGGCTGATGGGGTCCCTGAATGCAAGCAGAGATCACTGGGAAAGGCGGATGATTGAGACTGTGGGTTGGGTTGGGCTTGAAATCTGGATGTGCCCATGACCCTTCTTGAAGATCATTCCAATTGTGGTTCTTTCTTGTCAGAGGGGGGAGAGGCTTCTGGTAATCTGATGCATCAAATGGTGAAGAAGTGAACTCCCTGAGTTCAAAGAGGAGTCCTGGTGTGTGATAACATGGGGAATTTATAACCTAGATCTTTTATTGCATTCCTGATGTAACTGACATGTACCATGCATATGCTTCCAAGCAAGAGGATGGTCTTGCTGAGATACAACCCCCCTGTATTGATCCACTATGGACCCCTGGTGGCGATGCTACAGTGTCTTGTAGCTCCAGGTGCTCTTGGACAAGTGTCCTTCAATGAAGGCCTGTGACTGTTTGCCTAGGCTGTGGGCTTTCTCTAGTTATTGGCTAGAGGCCTAATTCGCTATTGATGGAGTTTCCTTACTGAAGACCCAAGCAAATGGACACTGGTCCAAGTTAGCCAGTAAGTCCTATCCAAGCAGGGACAAGCTGCAGGGATCCAATAAGACTCTAGCACCAGCTAGAGAATGTGGAACAATGGTACAGTCCATGATAGCACATACCCCAAGCAATAGCAAGGACAAGAGCTGTTGCTACCAAGGCCAAGATCAGGAGAATGATTGAGGCAGAGAGTGAGATGGCTTCCAGATCTGATGGGAAGATCAAAGCAAGAGAAGAGGGACCTTCATGGGAGAAGCTACACAGTAGATTGTGTAGATCTAGGTTAGAGTTACACAAAGGCGGATCTGGGCCTTATATGTAACTCTAGCTACTTTAGGGTAGGCTTCTTCTACCTAAATCAGGAACTACTGTAATAGGAATAGATACGTATTGGGAGTTATAGTCAGTGGTACTAGTCATCAGGGTCAATAGCTGGCAGTAATAAAGAACGACCTGTGCATAAGAGAGCACAGATTAGAAGGCAGTGTCTATAGTACCACATGGTAAGTATAATGGGGAATCTCAGGATCATCCCTAGAAGCAGACATCAGCAACAACATTGTCAGACAGAGAGAAGTCAAGGAACAGGTCATCTCAAAGGCCAGGTGAAATGGGGGAAGGATAAGAAAAAGTGGGGTAGTCCTCCACACCCATAACACAAGACACTGTAGCATCACCACCAGGGGTCCATAGTGGATCAATACAGGGGGGGTCATATCTTGGCAAGACCATCCTCTTGCTTGGAAGCATATGCATGGTACGTGTCAGTTACATCAGGAACGTAACAGTAATCTTGACAAAATTTGCTAGTTGAGTTTTTAAGGTTACAACAAGCTTAAGGTTGGTAGCAGCGATTTGTGCAGTCATCAACATGCACTAGGATGATAGTGAGAGAGGTACTGGTGCATTTGACAAAAACTGCTTGATCTATGGCACACTGTTCAAAATGCAGTTTTGTTACCAAAATTCCAACAAGTTTTTGGTACCATCATCTGCCACTCTGTTTGAGTCTGTAGAGTGTTTTGTGTAGGCAGCAGACATGGCATGGGTGATCAGGGTCAGTGTACCCTGGTGGCTGATGCATATAGATGCATTTATTGCTATTCAATTTGCCATTGAAATATGTGCCTTTGATGTTGATCTGGTGGAGTTTGAGGTTGTAACAAGTGGTGAGAGTGAGAATAGTATGGATAGAGGCAAGCTTTGCAACTGTTATGATTACTGAGTTAACCTAACTTTAGGGTTATGACATCATGAACATGTGCTGTACCTGACAACACATATCAGTGCCTGACATAGCCTGGTTGCTGCCACCTGTCCCTATCTATTGCCACCAATCTCCATAGCCACACCTTGAGGCTATACTCATACCCACTCTATATCCCTTATCATCACTGCCTTATGACCCAGACCATATCTGATACCCTGAACCCTAGATTATCCCCATGGTTACCATGGCTATACTTAATGTCCATCCATGGCTATGCATTGCTGTACTGATACATGCTGCTACCTCATGTACTATCTCTAGATCTACCATACATAGATACAAACACCAGTAGAGTATATAAACCCCCAAGTTGCCAGCCAACTCTCCCCATCTTTATCAACCTGTTACTCTCACCATTGTAACCCTATAGACAGACTGGCCTCTGTCTCTGTTCTTGTTCTTGTGTTTAGTCCATTCCACAACCATCAATACTATGGTTGTTACAGCAACAGGGGCATAGGTATTGAAATAGTTGACACCCAGGACTTGAGAGTAGCCTTGGGCCATGAGACATGCCTGGTAGCATACAATGTTGCCAGCTGCATTTTTTTTCATGCAAAAGACCCACTTCAATCTGACTAAATTTGCATTTGGTGGGAGATTGATGAGCTCCTAGGTGCTGGCATTTGTAAGTATATCAAGTTCTTTGCAGATGCTGTCTTCCCATCTGGGCCAGTCAGGGCATTGCCTTGCTTTTGTGAGCATAGTGGGCTCAAGGACCTCTGCTTTAGCAATTGCCTCATTTATGAGCATGGTTAATTCCTGCTTGTCATAGTTGTTAGATGCAATGGGGATTTGCTCAGACTGACCAGTTCCTTTGTAGGCAGTTGGTTCAATGGATGCCAGGGGCAGCTTTTCAGTGATAGGATTGGGAAGTTGGACACCACAAGGCAGTGCAGTAACTGCAACCTTGCCAGCAATAATGTCAAGGATCCATTGGCTGGGCTTTCAAATCCATTTTGTACATGGTTCATCATCACTAACTGGCACTGGTGGGTTGCAAGAGGGGAGTGACAGGAAGGCAAATGGTAAGGGTAGTGGGGTGAGTGGCGATGGTGGAGTGATAGGATGAGTGGTGGCTGGGATTGCAGGCATATTGGGTTTCACAGATACAGTATGACAGAAAGGGATAACTGTGCTGAGGTGCCAGTGCCTAAAATGATGGGCTCTTCCTCCTCCTCAATGGCACATGGTGCCAGGTTGAAATAGATGTTGCACTCAACAGTTATAGTGCATTTCAATAGCCAATACACTTGACACACACTTTTGGTGCAGTTGTCAATCTCTATCCATTTTCCTTGTTCAACCCTCCCTCCCAGTTTGGATCCAGCACCCATTTTAATGAAGACAGGTGATCCCCACTCACACAAATGGCCCAGATTGGGTGTTTTGTGTAGCACAACCTTGTATGGTGACTTTCTGGTCAACACTTTGGTAGGTGTTCAATTTTTGAGCCATATGGCATGACATGCGGCCTCTTCCCATAGGAATTTTGGTAGCCCACTTGCATGCAACATTTCATGGACCTTTTCAAGGATCATACAGTTCAAGTGTTCAGCAATGCCATTATGTTGGGGTGTATCATGTGCTGTCAAACACTGCACAGTATCCTATTACTGGGTGTAAAGTACAAATCCTTTACTTTGGTACTCTCCCCCTTGATCCAAGTGAAGTAATTTCACTTTTGCTGCTAACTGCCAGTCCAACCATGCCTCAAAGCCACAGTATGCATTGAAAGTTTCACTTTTTTGCTGCAAAAAGTGGAAATGGGTGAGCTGGGTGTGGTCATCTGTAAACATCATATAGTAGTGTTTGCCTTCTAGTGTTGCAACAGGTGACAGGCCCCAAACATCAGTATAAACAATGTTGCCAATGGAATCAGCATGGGAACCATCATGCTCCTTTGCTATTGCCTTGCAGGTGGCTCTTCCATAGATGCATGATTTGCAGAAGGTATCTGGCTCACTTAAGTCAAATTTGAGGCCACTCACAAAGTCTGTTTCAGCAAGGCAGCAGGCAATGTTTGGTGATATGTGGCCCATTCAGTGGTGAAACTCCATCATGGTGAGCTGCTCAGTAGCAGCACTGGCATACTCATTTTCATGTACAACACAGTATAGGCCTTTTGCTGTCCATGGTATGTGCCCAATCATTTCACCATTGGTGCCATGGATTGTATAGTATCCATTTGCAAAAGTCATTGAGAGCCCTAGCTTATCAAGATGACTGATCAATACAAGGGTGTACCCCACCTCTGGTGAGTACAAAACCTCTGTCAATCATAGTTTTGAGACTTCAACACCATGAGAGATCTCAATGAGTAAATCACTGACTCCAGTAGCACTAAATTTTTGTTGATTTGTGGCAGTGAAGGATTTTAGGGAGATTTGCTGCAGGTTTGTCATGTGGTCTTTGTCAGGAGTAATGTGTCATGTAGTACCCAAGTCATATAATTCAGTGCAGGCATTCTCAGTTGCCTGGTCACTAACCTGCATGGCTATGTTCTCTACAGTCTCATTGGTGATGGAGAAGGAGTCAGCATGGCCACTCAACATCTCATCATTTGCCTCTTGCACTCAAAAACCTTCTTTGTTCCATTCACAGTCCCACAGGCTGTCATCACCAACAACTGAGAACCAATCATCCTTGTCAGAGGATGGATTTTCAGTGCCTGGCACATCTCTGTGACTGTCAGACTCAGTCAATATCAAATCAGGAAAAGATTCATCATCCTCAATGACTCCAAATACTCCATCATCAGAGTTGGTGTCATCTAGCACAGCATGGGCACTGTTCAAGAGATGAGCCTTTTCCTTGCTTCTCTTGCCTTTGTCATGATCTTTGGCTAGATGTTCCTTGGAACCACATGTCCAGCATTTGTGCATAGGACAGTTGCCTCTGGGGGGTTGTCTACCCCTACCCTGTCCTTAGGTTGGCAGGGTTACAGCCATTGCTTCATCACAGTCTTTTGCATCATTTTGGTTAGTATGTTTCATCTTCTGACACTCAGCTTCCTCACTAATAAGCAAGATTAGAATGTCAGGTTTGATTGTTTTTGTGGATGCATATAGGCAAGCAGTGGCAAGTTGGCTTGATGTGAAATTGGCAAGGTATAAAGGAAGGAATTTTATGATGGTGGAACAGTAGTCTTTTTCATTGATGTCAACACCCACAGAGGCTAATTCCTCTTGCTTTGTTCATAGACCATCAAAGAAATGGCAAACATCACCTCCCTTGGTCATTCTTGAGTCTAGGAATTGTGTGTGCAGGTCTGTCTGTGTGTAGGTTCACTTTTCAGTGTACTCTCATTCAATTTCAGCCCACATCTCTTTTACAGTTCTGAGCTTTCAGATTTTCAGTGCAGTTGAGTCCAGAATGCACTGAGTGAGTAGGTGCTTTGAGATATCTTCATCCTTTCACCATTTTCAAAGAGTTTCAATCTTGTCATTCATCATGGGGGGGTGAAGGTGGGTCTCACTGTGGTCCCATTGAAGTGCCCCTACATTTCCTTTGCTTTGACAGCAGTTTGGAAACAGAAACAGAAAATGGCCCAGTTTGTGCCTTTGACATTGAGCTTGGGCACATTGCTGGGGAGCATATCAGTGGTAATGGGAGTAGACAACATGGTGAACAATATCTTTCTTTATTGTGAAGCACTGGAGCTCATAACCTGTAAGATATGAACTACATCATATGAGTACATATAAGAAGAAAAGCTAAATAAACAAGCAGCTCACCTCAGTTGTCAGTGCAGAGCAATGGACTGAGGGGAGCTTTGCTCATGTCAGCCTATATATGTCTCTGGGTATTTGTAGGCTCAGGAAAAATACTGAGGGAAAAGAAATTTCAAGTGTCTATGCTTCACTGTCATAGCCAGAAGTGAGTGTCTATCACAAAACAAACAGTAATGCTGGTGCTTGTGACGGCCACCATGCTTGCCCTGATCTCACAGAAAACTAGTTAAGCTGCACTCGAGTATGTGGCCTGTTGGCAGTATAGTCAGTTGTACAGTAGATTTGCTTATACTCCAAGAACATGGCAGTAGTGTAGATGTAGATGCTTGGTAGAAATACTCGTAGTTACGAGTAATTTTTGCATAGGAAGTCACGTGAAAAGTACACCATATTCAACAAAGACAAACAAAGCTCATGCCTTCTCCCACCACCAACTCAGATTCCGAAGATGACCTCGACTATGTTCTACCCGCAGATGGTAAACATCGCCGCATCTAATCGCTCCCGAACATCACGCTGAATATTCGTACACAGCCGATGACTTGGATAGCTTCGATGAACAGGACAGAGTGGGGCACACTGCCGCTTTAGCGCCACCCGCGATAGACCCTACTGAGCAGAAGAAGTGATTTTTCCACCTTTGCTCATTAACAATTTTGCGTGTACCAATATCAACCCTTTGTAGGCAACGCGACGTGCTGTGGACCAGCTTCCAAGCATCCGTGTCCACACCACCCTCATCTAATGAGCACGGGGACTCATCATCCCAGACGCCCGCAGTGAAACGGGTCAAGATCGAAAAGACGTACTTATTCGCTGGGAAGCACGTCACGTACGTGTCTCACACTTTTTCTTCGCCGTCGTATCACGTACCGCGCTCAACGCATGGCCATTTTGTGTGCACCCTCAACTTGTTGACTGTACTGCATGTATACCCGTTCGCGATCGTGCCCCACGCGCCTGCGCTTTCTGCAGGGACGTCGTGGAAGTACCTGAAGATTCGGAGGAAGCGAAAAAGTGGCCGCGCTGGTTACCGCACCCACGTCCTACATCAGAATCTGCACACACTCCCACCGCTTCCTCTAAAAAAGGACAAGGAGAGAACAAGGAAAAGGGTGATCGTTCTGCGGTGCCAACGATAGTGACATCCACACCTGGGCTAAAGCGACCAGGCCCTCGAAAGCCTCGTAACGTGCTCCCTTCGATACCTAAAGCGTCGCAAGCCAAAAAGATCACAACGCTAGACAAGTCCGCGATGGACTGGCGTGCACACGTTACTTCTGAGTCGAGTGACGTCAAGGACGAACTCGATGCCAACAG
>JBBPSW010000235.1:0-14709 GCA_038093775.1 Butyriboletus pseudospeciosus | reverse complement strand
AACTCCATTGCTTGGCGGATTGGTCATTCACAGGAGTCGCAAGCCGGAAGGCGAGTGGAGAAGTTCGGAAAGGGTAGCCCGCCAGAACCTGGTGAACCCTCCCAAGGGGTAGATGCTAGTAGTATGATGTATATGATACATAATTGAATATACGCTACTACAGACATTCGTTGTAAATCTCTCGTCATAAATCTCTTACCCAAGTAGGAATTACAGTCAAAATCATAGGAATCATAGTCGATTCACATTCCTTCTCTTCGACCTATGCCAGATCTCCCAAGGGTTTGATGTGCTTGCAATATATGTCATTTTTCTAGTTATTACGATTCATTCTCAATGCACTGTTTTTTTCGACCTTAGCAGAAAATTCCTCTCCTCGATGTAGAGCTATACCTCCTTGTGCATTGCAGCAATTGGTGTTCAGAAAGAGAATGGGGAGATGGGAGAGATGGAGCGACTCAGCAACTCGGATACTGTTCTTAGACATGAGACTGAGAGACCCATTATGTGTGTTGCGAAGACGATGGAGAGAGGACGTGAGGCTGGGAGGCCCATCATATGTATTGTGATGACGATGAAGAAAGGCTGATCACTTGCGATGACGAGCCTGAGAGACCCATTGCCTGGAGAGAAGACGTTAGACAGAGAGAGACTCGTGTGTGTTGCAACAACGAAGGCTCATCGTTCCAAGTGATCGGGTTTTCAGAAAGAGAATGGGGAGAAGGAGGGATGGAGCAATGAGCGAGGGGGGACAGAAAGCGGGGAAAAGGGGGCGGATGAGTGAGGGGCGGAGAGAGACGGAGGATGATGATGACTGCTGAGGCGGATATGATTGACGAGGTGGGCATGAAAGAGGCAATGAGCGAGGGGGAAATAGAGGAAGAGAAGGAAAGATAAAGGAAGATGATGAGGCAGGCATGATCAGGTCATTGAGCAGGCAAGGGGAGGGGAAGCGATGGCGAGCGACATCAACTGATTGAGCGCCTCATAGGTTAATATTCAATCATCACACCACCATGCGCATCACCTGGTGTCAAAAGGTCGATTATTGGTCAAGATTGGTTGACCAATCGACCCCTGTGCATGCCGGGGCTCCCGCCCTTCGGTACCTTGGCCCTAGTTGTGGTGGCGATGCACCCCTTGGAATGACAAAGCTGCCTCAATTGATTGATCACATGGATATTTGCCGGCAATATCCGAGGCGGACAGTGTGGAAATCTACGCGTTGGCGTTGGACCTGCATGTTTGTTGTCTGCGTGACACCCTCCCCGCCATCGACACCAGTGAAATAGTTGTCGCTCTTTCGCCTCGTTTAGTTCTCTGATTACACAGATACTTCCCTTGCACTCATAGACTCAGGTAAATGTCAGTTTCCTTACATTTTGTTGCAGGAATCGATGGTCCCTTCTTGAGGTACCTTGCATTGTCTCTCCAATGCATCCCCCGGTTGTACAACCGCCTCATGCCACAGGATCCGCGGCTCCACGTCCAATCAGAGAGAGTGGTCAGAAACATGGCGAAACATGGCGAGAATTCTTCGCTCGCCGTAGGGTCAGGAACAAAGAAATCATATGGAGCGAGTCGTCCCACTCGCGGGGGAAGCGAGAGCAGCGTTCCCAGCACGCCAAGGCTGGCAGGGCTCCCGGAAGGAAGGGAGCGAACGTGTTTTATTGGGACGAGTGCGACGGGGGGCATCGCATCCGAACGCCCGTAGGGTACAACCGCTATATAGACATGTGGTCAAGCTACCACGGGTCGCAACGGCGGTATGACCCTTTCGCGGACGAATGGGATATATGCACGGATTTTGACCCTGAGGCTCGCTCATCGGTGGAGGATGACTCAGATGACAATGACAATGACAGCAACAAGACAGCACCTCGGGTCACAACTCCGTCTAATGAGACCCCCTCGTCGAAGGGTCAAACCAAGTCTGTTGGTGTTCCTATACCCGAAGTGGAAAATGACGATGACAGGGGAGCACCTTGGGTGGTAACAACTGCCTCGAACGTAACCCCTACGTCGAATCATCAGCCGATATCTCTTGAAGTCCCAAGACCTGAAGCAGCACCCAAACCACAACCTATATCTGTTCGTCAGGTAAATGCATTCTGAATGTGCAGGGAAGTGTGCATGCTAATCAATTGTCTGTTATGTGCTAGGAATTCAAGCCGTCATTGAAACCCCTTATAGCATTTCACGTCAAGATGCTGTTGAATTTGGTGGATGACCGGTTGCAGATAGCAGAGGGTGTACAGCTCCTGCAAGATAGCGCCAAGGCATGCAAAGAGCTCTTTTTTCACCATCTCGAGCATATGCGGAGTCTGGCTCCCAGCAACATGCGGATAACCTACGAACCAGAATTCGAAGAAGCTGTGGATATTCTGTGGCAAACCATCGAGGCCTTCAATGCGGGATTGGACCCAGACGTTTTGCTCTACCAGCTCGACTATCTGAAGAGTCTGGTCCCAAATGACGCTCGGATTGTCCGGGAAGTCAAAATACTTACCGATTGTATTTCTTGGAGACGTATGTAGACATTGACAATATCACCCGTTGCCGTTGTGACCTCTGCTTAAATCAATTTCCCACTTAAGCTGACATTGATGAACAGAATAACATCCAAAGCTGTGAGTCAAAATTGTAGCCCATTAGAATATGGATTGATAGGGTGCACGTCTGGATGATCCTAGACATGGTGAACGGAAAAAGGGTCTTGGAACCATCGGAGCGTTTTCGGGATGCCGAGGTCCCAAATTTTGCATGTGGTACAGGATGGTAGAACAGAGAAGCGCGAGAGCAGTTATATACATGGAGATTCAATGGTTGAACTTGAGGGAAAATATATCATCTGTATCATCCATTGTGCTCCTGCCATCATCACCATTCAAGTCGGTCACCATCCAAACACCATCGAACCCAGACTTCACGTCACGCTATATGCACGAGGGTAACCAAAAAATGTCAGGCTTGAACGATAGATGCTTCATCATAAAAAATACAACCACTGATCGCTGATGATTCATACTTGCATTAGATATCATTGGGAACTCCATGTGGAGCCCAAGACAGAACACCTGCAGGGGAAAGGAATTTAGCACCATGCGGTAAAGAGATTGGTCGGACAGACGAAATCCAAATAGTCATATGAGGAGATCTAAATCCCTCTCACTGCCACCAACATGCTGTTCACTCGCATCACCGTCGCCAAGGTCCAGAACGAGGAGAAGGTGCGTGACGTATTGGGCTCAGTTCCTATCACACCAGACGGCAGTGGATGGAACCGCATCGCTTGGGTGAAGGAAGCCCTCGAAATGCTAGGGGAGGATTACAAATCTCTCACAACACATGTGATATACTGGGAAACAATGTCATACTGTATGGACAGAAGGATGCACATCGGTTCGGTGGGAAGGCGGCGGTTCCAGTCGACACAACATGGGCACTGACATTTGTCCTAATCATAGGACAGGAGCTGGTCCCGTAAAATTTAACAAATTTGGCTTGTCATTCTCATTCACTGTATTTTTTATCAAAATAAAATAAAATAAAAACATCTTATGCATCATGAAACATCACCACTCTTTCCGAGTCTTTTCTGAGATTCCGGAGCCGGAACTGCTGTTCCGATTGGAAGCATCAATACCTTAGTTCCCTAGCTGTCAGTTACCATTCCGGGACGGAATCCCCCCGGTAATTGTTGTCATGCACAATATCCTCTCATAAACCATTCACATCATACATATATCCTGGTTCTTCAAGCGTGACAGCCATCTAAAATGATTACCAAGATATTACTTAATATCTTCAAATATTGGCAGAGCCAGGAGTTAAAATATTACAATGACACAATACACCTCGTATGGTTCGCGATGTTTAGGAAAAGGTATTTGTGGTCATACATTTCGCACATTTATTGGATGATTGCTCGGCACAGATTTGATTATTCTTTGTTGGTATGATTGAAGCCCCCTAGACAAATTTTACTATTACCTTGATTAAATATCATTTCCAAGCGTGCAGATGCTTCGCAGGGTCTGGATGGACTGGCCACAACGGAAGAGGCAGTATCATGTGATTCATTGTCATAAACGGTGATACACGTCTTTTATTACATACTATACTTTTCACACTTCAACATACCACATTGTTGGCCTCTCTGTTGCTGGAGAGGAGTGTTCATCCAACCCATTCATCTACGGGGTACTATCTGCCACCCTTCTGAATCGTAGCCTTTGGTTGCAGAGTATAAATCGTGGCGGGTCGTCGACACGCAACACCCACTTCCTGAGCTTCAAACGATTCGACATGACCGATACAACTACAGATACTACAGATACAAGAAATCCTCCGCACACGCCCCGAGCTAACCGTCCCAACCCTGCCTTGCAGAGCACACCACAAGCCCGGGGTTCTGCTACAGTCAGCGAGAGAATTGGTAACGTCGGTGTATTGTGAGCCGTACAACCACTACTGTCATTTTTCTCCCTCATGTTGACCTTCTCTTGTAGACTGTCCAACATTCGTCCATGGATCTTCCGAGATGTTGAGAATTTTGCAGAGTGTTCGATCGATGAAATGCTGAAAGTTTTCCTTGTGGATTGCAGTGACGCCGTGGCGCCACATTTGTTGGACAAGACGTGCTTGTTCAAGGAGTGCCTCGAGAGTGTGCTTCCTATCTGCAATGGCGAGTTCCAGGCCAAGGGTCTTAAAGCAGAATCGTCTGCTGTCAAGGATCATCTTGCAGCATAGTACGATTCGATGTTGGCGATTTATTCAGATCAGTTTTGATTGGTTCATGTAGCTCTGCAAAACACAATGTGGATGAAAAGAAATTATATCCCGATTTCATTAAAGCTGTCAACACCGCGCTCCTGTGTCTTCGATCGCTTAGCGTTCCAGGGGTTCGATCTAATGGCAGCTCCCCGGTCTGTTTCCACGTCAATGATCCATCACTGCTGAGGCAAAGCCACCAAGGCAAGGTTTCGCAGCATAAACTGGACCTTGTCCTCGTCTCCGAGTCGGACGCCTGTCAGGCTCATGGCTCGGAAGGGAATATATATTATTCAGAAGATCTCCTCTTCGAGGTTGCTACAAAGCCTCCCAACACTTGCTTCAAGTGGCGCGGGGTCCGGACGTTTGTGGAATTTAAGGTGTCCAAGAGAGGAATGGCAGCCCCTCCGCATTTGTACACTTTCCAGCCATATGCTGAGCCTCCAAAACATAAGTATCTCGTAGCAGACGTTACCAGCGATGATCTGGGTCCTGTCCAGTCGGACACGCACTCAGCCGTACCTGCGTCATGCGGTGCCAATTCTCGACTACATCCCTCCGAACCTGGTAGGTGCCTCTTCGATGAAGCGGCCTCATGGTGATCACTATATTATCTAGCTCGACGGTCTGCTCGTCAGCAAGAGAAGGCCGCAGACACCGGTTCGGACGGTCGTAAAAGGACATCCGAGCAGCTCGAAGCCGCTCAACCCCAACCCAAGCGACAAAAGTCTGGCTCGAGAACGAGTCACCCGGTCATCGTCCAGGCAGGCTCATATGCAGCCGAGATGTTTGCCGCTCACGGTGGACGGCAACACGTGATTGGTCTTATTATTGTTGGTGGGTTACTGTCCTCTGTCCTGCCTGACGCCAAGTTTACCTATGCTACGATAGATGATCTTCTCTACCTCTGGCGCTATGACCGACAGGGAGCGATCCAATGTTCCACCTTCAATTTCGTCCAAGATCTTCCACGGTTTCTGGTCCTTCTTTTCGCAATGCAACGCTTCGACAATCGCAACTGGGGCCTGAATCCCGACATCGATCCGAACTTCGGGAGCTGCCCACAATCTCACCGGACAATCCTCCACGATGAACAGGGTAGGGAAACTGACATCATCCTTGAGCTATCGTCGGAAGAGCGGGTCACGCACTTTGGTCTTAATGGCCAGGCCACCAACGTCTTCCCTGCAACGAGCATGACATGCTCCTACGAGGACGGTCTGGTTGCCAAAGTCTTTTGGGCCGAAGAATTGCGCAAGAGCGAACCCGACATCTTGAAAAAGGTGTACGAGATTGCGACGAGGAACGAAGACGTCAAAGGGCACGTCCTGGACATGCTTTTCTACCGGGCATTCTGGCATACCTCCACTGCAGCGATTCGAGGCCATCTCGGCATGAACGCTGACGGAGCTCGCGTTCTATACGTGATCGTTTTTCAGAGACTGAAGCCAATTACGACCCTTGTCGGAGATGATTTTTTGCATACATGGTGGGCGGCGGTGAAGTGTGAGCCATATCCATTGCTAGGCTTTGACCAACTGATCGGGCGGTCCCTCAAGGCCACCTTGCTCTTTGGAAGAACGGCGTGTACCATTGAGACATCAGCCCATCAAATCTCATGTTCTATCTGAACGCGAACGGAAAGATCATGGGAGTGCTAAATGATTTCGACTTGGCATCGACCGAAGATGGCCCCACTGGAACGGAATATACCGGCACGGTCCCGTTCATGGCGACTGCTCTCCTCGAAGACACGGGACTCAAGGGTGAAATAAAGCACTCGTATGAGCATGACGCAAAATCCTTTATCTGGGTCCTTGTCTGGATCACCCTTCAATATGAAAATGGGAAGCTTCACACTACAGCTGGACCGTTGGATGAGTGGCTGACAGCGAATGCAACTACATGCTGTTTGAACAAGAATCACTTTTTAATCAGTTCAGGGCGCCGGAATTTGGAAGGAGGCGTGGGCCATGAACGGAATTTCGAAGTGGCTACTGAGTGTATAAACATATTGGGCGCCAAGTCACTTTCCATCGCTTCTTCCAAAGGGCTCCTTCCAGTTTTGGACGTCGACACGGCGTTTCAGAAACTTCTCAGTGACCCAGTGGCTCCATTCCTGATTTCCAAGACCTAACGATACTGTCTGTTTCTTAGTTTCGTCGTCCTTGCATCCCAATTTAAGCATGTCCTCAAAACCGCTTGCTTACTCCAATCGTGAATGCTTGTAATATTTGTGCAATGGTCGTTTAGATGAGATGAAAAGTGACCCTAGTGAGAAAGAAAACCATGTAGCACAAGTGAACTGGAAATATGCGATACGTTACTTAAATGTAGAGTCGAGCGCTATAGCGGTGCGTATTCGTCTAATGTCGACAGTGTCAATAACGACACCCTCGACAACGTAAGTGCACGTGCACCTGAGGTAAACCAGAAACACAATTCCGAAGTTTCCAATTCCCGTCCCTAGCCCTTCCAATCTCGGAAGATGCGGAACCACTTCTCTCGCCCTTCCGAATAAGAAGCGTGGTAACTTATACGTATTTATGACTCGTGCTAATGCCTAGTCCTGTCCCTGCTTATGTCTTAAACCTTATCTACCGTCACATATCAGTGGTAGCCAATTCCTGTGTACGACTGCGATAGCTGTTCTTTCTGATATTTTTACTCTCTTTGAGTAACCTCGTTTAAATCCTAACAAAAGGGGATTGACCATTTTATATATCCAGAGCAAGCGAGGCAAGAGAAGTCCGCGTGTCAGCTTCCAGGTCCTGTGAGATACATATATATCCTGTGGCAGTAGCCTGTATAGAGCTGCCAACAACATACGCTAATATGAAGAAGTCAGGAATGAGTCAGGAAGACGAGAGGGAGAGAGGGCAAGCGTGAGCATGAGCGCGAATGACATCGCGAGCTACACAAATTCCTCAGCGGACTTCAGCGGACGAAGAAAACTCACCACCAGCACCTCCATCATTCACCAGTCCATCCGAACGGCCTACATGATGAGACGAAGCTCCGACCATCGAGCCTGAGTGGAAAGGTGTTGTGAGTCATGACGTTGCACGTACCAGCGATGAGACAGACACATCTGGACTATCTGATAAGGATGAAGACCTTGGTAAGAGGCAGAAGATGCTATAATGCATGTCAGAAGAGATTCATAAGAGCGTGTGGAGTCAAAGGATGAAGAACACTCACCTGGAAGGGCTCCAGAAGAGCCAATGTAGCCGGACCGTGAAATGGTCATACCAGGCAATCCCAACAACACCGAGGAACATCCTAGAGGTTACATGAAGGCTTCGAACCGAGATAGAGAGCGAGGAAGCCATAGTGGTCAGGACGAACCTGGAACTATCAAGAGTGACAGGGAGCGCGGGAGCAATGCGGATGACGATGTGAGAGTTCGCTAACCCACTGTTGTCGCCAAAGACGGCTGAAAACGCGACATACGGTAGAAAGTTACCCACATCCAGATAGAGATCTGTTAATATTGGGTCAGGCGGTCGCCACGCCATCAAGGCTTTATCAAGCGCATTAGAGCAACCGGTCAGGTCGTATATAGTATAGAGGCTGCCAGTGGTGATGCATTTTCAAGGAGCATGACGATAGCGCGAGCAGAGACAGCCACACGCTGTCGCGCTGTTGGGACATTCTCCCGGCGACTCCACTCCACATACGACACCTCTGATCCCTCCGATTTTCCTGATATGGCCCTATCATGGTCGTCCGACTTGGTAGTACTCGCCTCTACTGATTTTGACTTCTCCGGGTCGCGTTTTCGTTGGTCCACGACATGGTGGGTTGACAACCCTAACATGCCGATTGTTGTACTGTTTCCCAGACACTTTGGATGCCTCAGGTAAAACCGTCGACGTGCATTCAATCCATCCGTACTGATGCGCTTCACTTCCAGTTAACGAGTCGTTTCGAGTCCCGGCATGCGCTGCTCGTTGCACTGTCCAATCCAACTTGATGAGTGCTTGCACTGTATTGTGGGCATCAATGGAGGGCCAGCGGCAGCGCGGGTGGGGTGCGAGAGTTACACAAGCCACATAATGCGTGACTGTTAGAGTTTGTCAGATGGGATAATGCGCCGGAATGTCAGCTATGAGCCACGGCATATCATGCGTCTTTACTAGAGTGTTGTTTCAGGAAATATTCTGTTCAATTTTATCCTACAACATTCCGGTTCACAACAAATATTAGTCCTTCCTGCACGTGTTGTGCAAACAGGAGCATTTTCTTACATAAGCGTCTGTTATACGTAAGGCCTTCACACTTATTGGAGCGCACTCAAGTCCAACTCGATTGTCATGAATGGGTACGCCAACATCAACTCCCAAGTTCTCCTCGTCACATCGCGCGTCAAAGCAGCCCTAGATATCGTCCCCTGTATCGTCGGGCCAAAGGAAGGCTGGGAGACATGGATGCGGAATGGACTGCAAAGCGAAATAGTACGTACTCCAACTCATATGGCGTGCAAAGTGTATATTCTGATTTGCTATTAGAAAAAAGTTCCGAAAACCAGCACAAGCTCTCCCTGGCCGACGTTTCTCGTGAAAGTAAATACGATGCTGTGCCTGTACTATTATAGCGCCATGCAAGTCAGCACCTTTGACATCGACGAGGTGCAGTTGGACAATCCATCCCTGATAGGAGATGAATTTGTGGACATTCCGTTGGATGCACTCCCTGACCCGACAGGAGATGATCTCTGGTGGAAAGTGTTGCCGCCATCAGGTATGTTGCTTCATTCAACCTCTTTATCTTTGTCTTCCTCCTTCTACTTGATCCTTTGTTCTAGTGTCTGAATCAACGCCACATCCGACATTACTCGAGCCACCCACCCAGAATGAACTACCACCATTGCCGGCGCTTCCTCATGAGGTAGGGGCAGCATCGTCGACTGATAACAGTACGCACTTGCAGCACGAGCCAAATCGGAAGTCGAAGGTTCAGGATCTGTTCCATGTACCGACTCCCCATGAGGCATCCATGTCATCTGGCAGCATGGATACTCAGATTGAAGGTGAGTCCCGGGTTCCAGTTTTGGGTGACGAGGCATGCCGACGGCCATGGACAGCGACTACATCCAACACGATTGACCGGCATCAGACTCGGGACTTCGGAGCGTCTGGACCCACCTCGGGTGCTCCTGCTAGTACCCCTGATTCTGAAGGGCCACCCAATTCGGCACCAGTCCGAAATATGAGGAGGTCTGATCGCGCCGCGAAGGAAGACATCCCAGTACGGCCTCCAAAGAGAAAGAGGCAGTCCGAGTCGATGAAGGTGGTCGTAAGCAAGGAGAATGGTGTTCAAGCCGGGCCATCCACGGGGTCGAGCTTCAAGGGAAAGGAGGTTGAGGCCTCCAGGGTGAGTTGTGTTCCTTTGTATTGAATTAAATTTCTGATGTTGTTCTAGGTTTGTGATGGATGTAGGACTCGTGCTTTAACATGTGTGTGGCCCACGCCTGGAGAATCCTCGACCTCCCGGAACGAGAGACGTGCGTGTTCCATGTGTTCTTTGCAGAAAATTCGGTGTACAATTTCAGGCGAGTCAACCCGCGATATAAAAAAGATGATTTCTTGGCTGATCAATCCTTCAGGCGTGTTTTCAATTCGCCCTCCTCGAGGAAAGCGGGCTGAATCACGGCCCTCGCCTCCACGGGACAAGCATAACGACCTAATGCAGCAGGTCACCCAGATGAATGAACGTATCGCAGACCTGGAGAGGAAGCGGGCTTCCAATAACCAGGAGAAGGAACGGCTGGCAGCTTCAATTGCCCGCCTAGAACTTCAGGTCAGCATGTTGAAAAGGAAGGCCAGGTCTTGAATGCAATCAGTTCCGTATTTTTCTTAGCCTTGCAATCATGTACATCATCATCCTACAATAAGCTGATGTACGAACGCTCTTGAAGTGTCAATGAGATGGGTTCTAGGCATACTTCGACATTGTCGTGAATTTCTGCACAGGGGTTTCATTCATCGGCTTGATGCTACATCGTTGAATCCCGTGCTGATTATGGGTGGGCCTTGCAGATTTGTGCGCCGACTAATACAAGGATGGATTCATGCATCATGTCGAAGCCGGTTTGCATTCTGGCTCTGGGTGCATGAGCTTCAGCAATAGATGTACCGGGTTCAAGCTGATAAAACCTTCCCAATGGAGCTGGACGGCCATGAAAGGTAGCAACGGAGATCTGACCATAGGGAATTTTCCCTTGACATGTGAAGTGTTCATGGTGGTCCTAAAGCGATGTGGTGTCAAGCAACGTTTCCTATAAAAATTCTCTTCTCATTTGCGACGGCCGGGTGCAGCCAGCTTGTAAGTCATGTCTACATGCTGAGAACCTGACCACTACACCCGACCATTTCTCAGGTGATGTGCACCTTGTTAGAATTTTAAATTATGTACTTTTCCAAGTCAGAAGCCTTTTGCAGCTCGGAAGCATTGTATCACGCTTTGATATCCTTCCGGATTAGAAGCTTTCTGCACAGCATTACATTCCGGCTCCGAAGGCTCTACGCTTCATTACTATTCCGGCTCTTCCAAGCCTTCCAATGATTATTGGAACTTGTTCCTTTACCTCCATTTCACATCACTTCGCTTAATTTATCCCCGTATAGATACTTTATTTCGTCCCTGTGTATATTGTTGCATTCGCTTACAGCACACCTTGATCATATATAAGTGGTCAACCACTTAGTTTTGGAGTATTTATTCATTCGCTGGATTAGTGATTCGTTTTAATTACATCCAGTAAAGTTCTAACACCGTTTGCTGGTATTGAACATTAGGGAGTCTTATCACCCCCTGCGGTATACGTCGGTCACCCCCTACTGCCCGTTTGCCGTCCATAAACATCTATGGAGGTTGTTGAATTCGAAAAAAAAGATGTTTATGTTTAGAGATCCAGATAATGGGACTTCTGCCGGGTCCGGGCGATGTTCCGATGGATCCAGAATGAATAATTTAAAGTGCTAGCAACATCGGCCCTACTAGAGATTTATAACCTGTGATATGACATGATGTATCTTTGCACGAAATAGCACTACAAGAAAACGAATAAAAGGGTTCGCTACCAAGGCCTCGTCCTAAAATGGCTGACCTGCAGCTAGCATCTGGGTTTCAACTCGTTTCGAGTCGTAGCGTGCGCTGCTCGTTGCGCCATCCTCTCCACTTTGTATCCCATGTACTAGGACTCCATTTCGAGTGCTTTGGCACTGCGTTTCCTCCGCTTCGCCTCTCGTCGCCTCCTCCTTCCCTGGTTCGCCTCCTAGCCCTGGATCTCGGTGTAGCGCACTCGTTTCGACGTCGCGCGGGATCCTGGCGCTCATGGGACCTATCCCATCGTATCCACCACCTTCGACAACCTTTTGGTAGTCTGGTTCGCTCTTGATGACTTCCGACTTGGCCTGCTCGCCCACTCCACCTCCTGAACCTCTAACTCTACAGCGTGGGCTCGTTTCGACGAAGTGCTTCGTTCCGTCGTTCGTGGGGTATCCCTGGGTGTTCTCGGCACGTTCCGTCGCTCTCGGCACGCTCCCGTTTGACCTCCTCGACCTTTTTGCCCAAATCACCTCCTGGCTCCATATGTCGACGTAGCACGCTCTTTTCGATAAAGCGCTGCTTTCTGTCGGTTGTGGGACCTTCAGGTACGTGTGCGTGGCCTCCCAGGTTGTGTACGGCTCGTTTCCCCTTCGGGCGCATACCTGGTGAGTTTGACTTCTGCAGTTCCTTTGGTTGTTTCCTGGCGCATGCTAACACTTTGTGCAGCTTCTTTGGCTTCTCCATAGGGTTCTTGACATCTCCCGATGCTTCCGATGTGTCCGCTCCATCATCTGTCGCGGTTCGTTCGCCTTGAGACATCTTTGGTGAGTACGCTCTGCCCATTCATACTGGCCGTTCGCCGACTTGTTCTGATGCTTCCTGCAGCTTCTTCAACCCTATTCCATCGTCCCCGACGTGCCCCGATGCTATCGGAGCATATGCTTCAACTTCCGCTACGGTCCTTTCGACTTTGGTGGCCAGAGGTTCGGTACTCGCTGGCACTCGCCTCCTCCCCTCAAGCTTGAAGCTCTGGAGCTTGTTGAGCTGGCCTGTAGGTGGTTTGGGTGCATCCTGACGTTGTTGACACTTTCCGCAGGACCCAACATGCTTGCGTCGACGCTAGAGTGCACGGTTTCGACACTCATGTAGCTACTCCTCTCCACCTTGCATTCAGCGTGTGCGGGTTGTCTCGTCATGGTGCAGGTCGGTCAGGTGGCTTGGAAGGTGGACTCGGTGGACGTCTGTCGAGGTGCGCTGACTGTCTTCGTCAGCTCGAGTCACGAGTCGCACCAATGCGCTCGTATTCTTTTCATCTTCCTCAGTCGAGGTTTCACTCTGCGCATCTCTGCGCATTCTTCTGACCTCATCCGCTTCACCCGTAGGTTCGAGCTTGACCCTCAGCTCCTGACCTCGCATCCCCCCATCGAGCTTAAAGCTCGGGAGTCCGTTTTGTCGCTGCATGGTCTCGTCGTCGTCACCCTCGCTCACCACCACTTGCTTATCTCGTGGCAAGTCCCTCGACTCGACCTCCTTGATCCTCAGCTCTCTACCTCGCCACCTCATGCCCTTAGGCTTGTCTGACAGCTCTGTATGTTCGTCTGGATGACGTTCGTCGTCACCCATCATGTCCGCAGGGTTTCTCGATGGCCTCGCCTCGTCGGACTCGTCTGGTTGGTCATGGTCGTGCGATGCGCTCCGTGCGCTCACACTGTCACTCGTCACCTCGCCTTGGTCCTGAGTGACCCTGGCTTCCTCTACTCCAGCATCGTCGGTCGTTGTCTGACCATCTTGCTTCCCCGCAAGCGACGTGTTGGGTTGATCGGGTGCGCTTGCGCTTGTGGGCACATTCACTGCCATCGTCACAGTGGTCTTGTATGTGGACGTCTCCACTCGACCGCTTGGTTCGTCAACGTACTCATGTGCTCGACGTTCTTTGTCAGCGCAATTGATTGCCATTCGACTATTCGACTATTCTGCCCCTCAATCGAGGTGCTGACGAACTTGGCTATCCTTTTGCCCTCTGTACGTGCGGTGGGGACTTTGTGCCGGTCTGCTTGCGTGCTGCTGTCTCTGCCATGTGCATTCAACTTCCACGTGTACATGTCGTTGGCGACGTGTCGACCGTTTCCTGAGTGCTGTACGTTCTCGTGCCTCTTCAGTGGCTGCGTGCGCTGACTCGTAGTGTACTGGGGACTTGTTGAATCGATGTGTGAGGTATTCCCACTGTTAATGAGCCGTTGTGAGGTCAAATAGGCTAGGTAGAATGGAACCTGGTAGGCGCAAGCCACCAGCCATTTTGCTGTGTGCGCCATTCCGACCAGTTGCTGCCATCCGAGGAAAGCTTGGAAATGTCGAATAGATCCATTCTGATTTTTGAGTACCCGAGTGAGTGAGCTACTCTGCACTAGCAGGGCTCATAACCTGTAGAAAACTATAGTGTAGTCGCTAAGAAAAACTACAGTACTCGCAGTCCGAAATAGGACCTGATTATGTAAGCTACTACTGTTCTAACCCATATGAGATGAGTTTATAACACCCTGAAGCATTAGCTAGCTTTGTGACATAGCTTCCAACCCACCCTCTCCCTCTTGCTCTATCTAGAAACTTTAATTTGCACAGTGGTCTGGAAGGCCACAAATGAGCTCCCCCTACCCAGTAAACATGCTTAGAACATGTTTCATTTATCCTTGGAGCACTGGTCAATTCTTATTACTTATATTCCAACTATTCCTCCTTCTCTCTCCATTTGGAAATACCAATTCATACAGTGATCTGGGGTATCTGGAATAGATTTCCCCTGCTTGCTATGCTTGCCAAATCCATCTTCCATCCATTTCTGATGGATTGGCTAATTTTTCTGATACATTTTCCAATCATCTCCCT
>JBBPSW010000231.1:0-14798 GCA_038093775.1 Butyriboletus pseudospeciosus | reverse complement strand
CAATTGCCGTCTCACCGGATAGCAGTCATCTTGCGACTGGAAGAAGTGACGGGAAAATTATCATTCATGATCTCAGCAAAATTCTCCCGGACATGTATGGTCCATTTCATGTAAGAATATTTGTGCCATTATAATCTGGGCATATCAAATATTAATCCCCATTCCATTAACTATAATGATAAATTACATAGGCACCTACTCACGAGGAAATACGACAAGACGAGCAAACTCTGACATCGGGCGGTCACGATAACTCTAGTCCGGTAGGAATCTGTCATCCCGTCACCATAAGAATTGCGCTGATTCCTTTTCGTGTGTGTACAACAGCGAGGTCTTGGCAAGTCTAGCTCCCTCGAGCCCTGGGATCACAGCAAAGATAGTGATGATCGTCTCGAGGCATCAGTTCATTCATTTTCCCCTCAAAGCAAAGTTCTCACAATGGTACAGGTCGAGGTGCAATCTCGCACCCCCGCTGTTCAATTCGACTATGACGAGGTCGGTGATCACTTTGCTCTCCTCTTGCTTGTGTGTTGAAGCTACTGGAGTCATTGTCCCCGGTGCCATCTGCCGATGGCCAGGAGAATGAGATACAGCCAGCCGGCCCATCTCACACCATATCACAATCACCGCCAGTAACTTCCCCTCCAGAGGCACGTGCACAGGAAATTCTCAGCACTGTCGAATCACCCCAGGGCCGTTCGATACTTGAAAGATGGCTAAAGAAAAAGGGCAATAAGGGTCTAGCTTACCACAAACCAGATGGTCGTTCCGCAAAGTCGCGCAAGCCTGCGGACTGTCGATCTCCTTCCCATTCTGCAGCGAGAGTGGATGCCAGAATGGAGGGACCTTCGTGGATGGCCGCAGGTCAACGCAGGCCAGTGAGTGCTCTTCCTTGATTGATGATTGGATGTGGTGCGTCTAACATGCCATTCTAGCGAACGGTTGCGACGTCATGGGAAACACCAGAGGTTCGTTCTATTCCGAGCTTGTATGCAGGAACTCATCATACATTACAGGGAAAATCACCTGCGAAGACTACTGTTCCAGAGCATCTGAACAAGGACGCCTCACATAATAAACAAGGTTCTACAGGCGCGAACGAGGTCGGTGCAGTGCGCTTTTTTCTCTGGCTATCGTAGCGTCCGTTGTGGCCGCTCACGTCCTATCAGGGACAACAGTCGAACGATCCACCCCAACCCTCTACCACGGGGGTCCAGCTAACAGTGCGCATTACTTTTCTTTAACCTCTATTGTGAGACTTACAGTAAATTAGCATCAGGAAGAATCAAGCCATGCTACCCTTTCGATCACGTTTCCCGCGTGGCTGTTGTGTTTTCGGTCAGGTACACATGATGAAGCGCATTGATTCAGCTGATTCGATGTGATATATATACGCAGATACAGTGCTGAGTTACGAGGGTGTGGACGTTATCGTACTCTTCTTTGACGCCATGTCATAGCATCAGTATGAGTTTCTGGTCATGATCAGACTCGCTGAGATATTTGCCAATAGTTATTGAACTAAGGCGAGGTGTTGCTAGACCAGAGTGGATTCACATGACATTCTACTCAGCATATGAGAGGGGCGGGATCGCCATGCTCTGTCGAAGCCAGAATGGTAGTACAAACGCCTCCCTCTCGATATTGCATGACGCATGGAGATAGTATAGACACGTCCTGACGTCAATATACATGGGCGTCAGACTAACTATCCGAGCCAGCATCTAGCAGGTTGTCGGAATACGCCTATGTATGATCATCGCGCATCGCAACCGCGCTGCCGCACATTTGGCTTCGGAACATTTCCACCTAGGGAACATCTTTTCGTACTATGCTGTCGTGGGCATCAATGACAAAAGCTTAGGGAGGAAGGGAACGACCGACCAGTCCCTGATGCCAACACCACCAGAAAACGTCGATTGGCTGCGCCCCTTTTCCCAAAACGCAGGATCAGCCCTCTATGACAGCAACACACCACGAAACATGAACCTGGCATGCGCACACAAGGTAAATCTTGCTGAATGCCACCGGAGATACTCCCTTGTTCCATGCCAGAACAAAACGTGCGTAAGTGGCCGCGAACGTTTGGGAATGGGGTGATCACCGTACGCCAACGGCCGTGGTGGAACAGGTAGATCGGCAGATGCACACCTCCATGCCTTCGCGCTCGAGAGTAAGTCAAGGTGCTGTCGTTTGAAGAGAACAAAAAAGGGAAGACGGTGCAGGCGTACGCATGACAGTGTGTCCTTTCGTCTGAGGTATACCCTGAATTCGGTATTTTCGAGAATCTTTCAGGTGGGGTGGTGCAATCTGAGGCGGTAGTGTCTCGTTCTGGGGACCGTGGGAGGTCTCGCACAAAGGCGAGATCAATGTCTAGCATCAAGCTAAACACGATGCCAAATTCGAAATGAACTGTTAAATGTCGCCAAACGGTGAAACCTATTGTTTAACGTACCGAACAGAATTTCAGGGTTTCCCTTTACCGTAAAATTCATCCCGAGCTCAGCCTCACAACATTGATCACCGTCGTAGATGCTGAGCCATTTGGCTGCGGTATTTTTGCAAGGTTTCAAGTTTGTCCAAATACGGTGAGGGGCATGGCCTCGATCCATCAGAAGCTCATCCCTTGATCGATTGATCTACCATCATTGTGATCTACTCCGCTCCCTGATAGAGTGTGAGGTGACTGGCCACGTGGTCTGTTCCTGCCGCAAGTAGGACATAAAATGATGCGAACAAGAGTATGTAGGAAACTCTCGTATTATCTGACCGGCCCGTCAGTGTCAAAGCTCCAGTCAAGGTCATAAAAAAGAAAGCGCACTGGCTAGTTAACGTGTAAATGTCATGTGAGCATTGGACGTCGGTTGAAGTACTGCGATAGAGTTGTCCTTCCCTCCTCATCAGAATGAAGAAATACGATGATTTTATCTTGGGTTGAATAGCGATGGAACACATTAGGCAATATGGTGCGCTAGATCATACGCAGGATCCTCAAAATAGTGCTAGCAATTTCTCACGATTCTGTAGTTTGCAGTTGTCTGCGAGACAACCTGGCCCTGGAGAGCCAGGGACTCCCCACCGTTCATGCAAGGGGATTGTTCGTCAACGACGTTAGGCGTGAATGCATCCGCTTGAACAGAGACGCATACTAGGAGGTGCGAGAACGACCGGCCTGCGTATTGTGTCACATTTGATGATTTGACATGGTGTGAGCGGACACGCAGATGCTACGTTGGACTGGAGCTTGATTGCGCCGGCTACGGAATGTGTCATATTTCTTTGGGATACGTCGCGAGTTGGTTTGTATAACGCGAATTGCACCTTCGTCATGAGCTCAGTCCTGCAGCAGACACGACGAGCGCTCATAGGTCCCAGGATAGGACTACGCTTTCGCCGACGCTCACTGCTTCCCTGGTTGTCGAATCGAGGCCACCTAACTGGGATTTGACTGAGAATAAGCGCCAGACACAAGGCACAGGATGAAAAATTAGATTGGGATGGGAATACGTGTCATGAAGTAACTTGAACATTGCACACCACGAGTAAACCGAAACGCCTCGTCTTTCCAGTCTCCGGACCCGACAATTGTGTATCATTGGTGAGGATGTCGTCGACGAATAACGGTGTGTAGCAACCCCGTCGAGTCATTGAGCAAAGCTGACCATTCAGAAAGACCAAACGATAGTACTTGACACCGGTCGCTCTGATGAAATGCTAGCAGTCGCGTTCCACCCTGACGGAAAGCATGTTTTAGGCGGGAATCGCGATGGGATTCGGCGGTGGCGGCTTGCAGATGGTCAAGTGGTCGGAAAGCAAACGGGAACGACCATACTTGCCATTGCTGTATCGAGGGACCACAAATGGATAGTATGCGGGACTACGAAGGGGGCAAGTGTGTGGAACGGAGAGTTGGATGAAAAAGTCATCGACACGGAGGGCACAAACAGGGTGTACGCGGTTGATGTCTCCCCAGATTCAACCAGGTTCGCCACTGGGACTCGCGCCGAGGAAGCAAGCATTTGGAGCATAATAACCGGGGAGCGACTCCTTGGCCCGCTCAAACATGACAGTTGGATCAACGGAATCCATTTCTCTCCAGACGGCGAGCACATCGCCACCGCTTGCGAACTTGGCTCGATCCTCATTCTCAATAGCCACACCAGTGACAAGCTCATCACCATCAAGGTTGACCTACCTCAATGGGGCGCGGTCACTCCCCTTGCATGGTCGAGCGGCGATCACGATGGTCAGCAAATTTTTGCTGCGTGTCGTGACAACAAAATCCGGGCGCTTCATGTCTCCACTGGAACCCAGCTGGCTGAATCACAAATGATGCATTACGGCAACGACGACGTGCACTCTATCGCCCTAGCCGCCAATGGCAAATTCATTGCTTCCTTTGCAGATAATTCCATCCTATTCCTAGATGGATCGACGCTGACGAGGATTGGCCCCGTTGTCGAGGACGGCCAACGGATATGGTCAGTTGCCATCTCACCGGACAGCAGCCGGCTTGCGACCGGACGATACGACGGGAAAATCATCATTCGTGATCTCAGCAGCATCCTCCCAGACTCGTATGGACCATTCAATGTAAGTATTTGGACCTTTATACTTGCGTCCCATGATTCCATCTCCTGCGTTAACGAAATATGTAGGTTTCTACTCGTGGAAAAGTCCAAGATGAGGGCCACCATGAGGACAATGCATCTGGCTCCACTCCAGTAGGATCTCATCATTCCGTCACCAAAATGGATGTGCTGACTCCGTCATTGTGTACATGCAGCAGCAAGTTCTTGGGGAAATCGGTCGAGTTGACTCCAAGGGATGCAGTGGAGACGACAATGATTTTGTCGAGGTATCTGTTTGCTCGTTTCCCCTTTGAACCGAGTTTTTATGATCACATAGCCCGAGGTGTCATCGAGCATGCCCATTCCATTCGACTATGATGAGGTGGATGATCACTTTGTTCTCCTCTTACTTCTGTATTGACATTATTTGAGCCACTGTCTCAAACATCCTGTGCTGATGCCCGGGAGGACGAGATGCCACCGGTTGGCTCTACTCACGCCGTGTCACAACCACCGAATATTCCGCCAGTGACCTCCCCTCTGGAGGCGCGTGCAGAGGAAAGCCTGCCTACTGTCAAGCCATTCTGGGGCCGCTCCATATTTGCAAGGTGGCTACAGAGAATGAGCAATAGGGGCCCCACTTCACCGAAGCCTGTTCAACTTTCCGAGAAGTCGTGCGAGCCTCCAAGTCCTCAATCACCTTCCCACTCTCCAGCAGATTTCAAAGCCAAGGCCATAAATGAGGGACCTTCAGAGATGGCCGCATGCAAACCTAAGACAGTGAGTGCGGCCCCTTGATAGACCGTCGGACGTAGTATGCTGACGTATTATGGCAGCGCTCAGCCGCGAGATCGGGAAGACGAAAGGTTTGTTGTGCCCCGAGTGTGGATGCAAGGACTCATTATACATCACAGAATAAGTCACGTAGCAAGAGTGCTATTCCAAAGCATCCAAACCGAAATGCTTCCCGTAGCGGACAAGGTTCTGTGGGCGCCGCAAACGAAGCTGGCCTGGTGTGTTTTCATTTATTTATTTTGGTGGTGGAACTCGTCACGACAGCTCACATTCTGTTAGGTTCAGCAAGAGGATAATCTATCTCGACCCTCGGATGGAAGGGTTTATGTAACGGCGCGTGTTATTTCCGTTAGCTAACGTTCCTGCACTTACAGTACTGCTATATCAGCGAAGATCAACAGATGCTCTTGTGTCGGTCAGGTTGCCCTTATGGATGGTGTGTTGTAGCTCACATACTGAAGATGGGACACATGGGTCCAGGTGACTCGATGCGATGCATGCAGATACCATGCCGGATCCTGAGTATATAGATATTTAGTTTGTATTACCTCGTAGCGTTGGTATGGATCCCTGATAGGCGCCACAGACGCGAGGCACGGCCCTGTGAACAATCCTCTTGAGCATAGTATGAAAACGTGTTTACGAAGCAACTTGAACATTACGCACCACGAGTAAACCAAAACGCCTCGTCTTTTTACTCTTCGAGCACCACGACTGTGTACCACTGGTGAGAATGTCGTCGACAATTAACGGTGTGTAGCAGCTCCGAGAGGTGATTGAACAGCGCTGACCATCAGCAAGACCAAACAATAGTGCTTGACACCGGCCGCTCTGAAAAAGTGTTTGCGGTCGCATTCCATCCCGACGGAAAACATGTTTTAGGCGGGAACAGCGGTGGGATCCAACGGTGGCGCCTTGCAGACGGGCAAGTGGTTGGAAAGCAAACGGGAGTGGACTTGCAGGCCGTATGTGTGTCCAGGGACCACAGGTGGATAGTTTGTGGGACTATTCGCGCAGGGGCGAGCGTATGGGACGAAGAGATGCAAAAGGAAATGGTCAATGTGGAGGGCAAAACCACGGTGGATGCAATCGACGTCTCTCCAGATTCAACCAAGTTCGCTACCGGGACTCGTGCTAGGGAAGCAAGCATCTGGAGCATAACGACTGGAGAGCAACTCGTCGGCCCACTCAAACATGATCAAGATGTCGATGGGATCCGGTTCTCCCCAACTGGCGACCGTATCGCCACTGCCTGCAGGACAAGAATCCACATTTTCGACAGTCACAATGGGGACAAGCTTGCTACCATCATGATTGACCTACCTATATTAGGCGCGATTACTCCACTTGCGTGGTCGAGCGATGGTCAGCATGTTTTTGCTGCATGCCGCGACAAGAAAATCAGGGCGGTTGACGCCTCCACTGGGGCCCAACTTGCTGAATCACAAATTCTCCACAACGGCGACGGCTACGTCCACTCTATCACCGAAGCTGCGAATGGCAAATTCATTGCCACCTTTGCAGACAATTCTATCTCGTTTCTGGACACAACGACACTGGCTCTGATAGGCCCTATTATTGGGGACAGTGAACAGATAAGGTCAGTCGCCATCTCATTGGATAGTAGCCGTCTTGCTGCTGGACGATGTGATGGGAAGGTCGTCATTCGTGAGCTCGGCAAGATTCTCCCGCATGCCCCAGTGAATGTACGCACACCCCTTGCATGAGTTGAATAAGCCCCATCCCATCCCTCACGCGATGTAGTTAGCTACCCGAGAAGATGCTCAACAGGATGAGCAGCCCGTCACATCGGGCAACCATGACGGCGAAGTGCCTGGCTCCACCTTGGTAAGAATTCGCTGTTTCACTACTAAATGTAGTGTACTAACTCCATTGCATACGTGCAACAGGAAGATCCCAGGAAATCCAGTCCACTGGAGTCTGAGGGACACGGCGGAGACAACGATGTTCATCTTGAAGTATCTATTCGTTTGTTTCCCCCTTGAACTGAATTCTTATGATAACATAGCTCGAGGCGTCGTTGAGCACACCCGCTCAATTCGCCTATGAAGAGGTGGGCAATCACTGCATTCTCCTCTCACTTCCACGTTGATGTTGCTGCAGTCACTGTCCGTGGCGTCGTCTGCCGATGCCTCGGAGGATGAGACACCACCAGTTGGTTCATCTCACGCTGCATCACAATTATCGGATGCCCCACGGTCCCCACCAGCGACCTCTCCTCCAGAGACATGTGCACCGGATAATCTCGACCCTACCATGTCACCTCAGGGCCATTCAGCATTCAAAAAGTGGCTCAAGAGGAAGAGTGACAATGACCCCTCTTGGCATAAGCCCAGACGACTTTTCGGGAACTCGCGTCATCCTAAAGATCGTCGGTCTCCCTCGCATTCACCAACGAGAGTTGGTGTCACAAATCAGGGACCTTCGTGGATGGCCGCAGGCAAACGTAAGCCAGTGAGTGCTCTTCCTTGATAGATCATCGGATGTGGTGTGTCTAATATGTCATTCTAGCGAATGGTCGCGACGTCATGGCCGACACGGGAGGTTTGTTGTGCCTCGAATTTGTATGAAGGAACTCTCACACTCACAAGATAAATTCTTTGCCAAGGCTGCTGCTTCCAAGCACCCGAACGAAGACACTTCCCATAGCGGCGGACAAGGTTCTGCGGGGGCAAACAAAGCCGACCCAGTGCGTTTTTTTTTTTCTGGTGATATTCGTCTTCACCACTCACGTTTCATTAGGCACAAGAAGCGGCCAATTCCTCTCAACCCCCAACTGGGAGGGTCCATGTAACGGTGCCGTTACTCTCCTTTCACTTACATTGTTAGACTTATGGTCGATCAGCATCAACAAGAAACAGGCAACTCTACCCTTTCGATCACGTTTCCGACATGGGTGGTTTGTTGTCGCTCAGTTGCACAAGATGGGATACATTAATTCAGGCCATTCAACGCGATTCGTGTGGATAATACAATGGATCGTGAGCATCTCGCTTCGGCCATGCAGTTCTTTGAGTTCATGTGGCCTTACAAGTCATCAGCATGAGTTTCAGCCCATGATTAAGCTTGCGCGGATTTTGACAACGCGGTCATCGATCAAGCCAAAAGTTGGGATTGAGGGACAGTGTCCGTGATCATCGAGCCATAGTTTAGCGTTGTACCAAGATGTTGCGTTTTGCTAATTGCTGTATTAACACCGTTACATACTGCACAGAGTGCATCAAGACCCGACGACCACCTCATTCCCATTGACCATGGGTAGTTAGTATTGTGATCCCAGTTGCAACCGCTTTTGGACGGGCTGGTCACCAGACTAGGAATAGCCAGACCGTTACACAAACGGTGCGAATCCGGTGACTCAAAGTAAACAAGTGTAAACTAGAGATCATCGGATTGATTATGCGTAGTGGAAATTGTACACTCTGCAGCTGAGATATGGCGAACGTTCACAGGTCCAAAGGCAGGAAGACTACGCGTCGCAAGGATGGTCAATTCAACATAAGGTTTCCTTGACATTCCTTGCATGTTGAATACATCCCATCCCATCTCCCATGTTGACAAAATATATAGGCTTCTACCCGCGAAAAAGTTCAACAAGATGAGCAGCCTTTGACAACGAGCGACCACGATCGCAATGTAGCTAGCTCCATCCCAATAAGATTCGTCATTCCGTCACCAAAATACTTGCGCTGACTCCGTCATTTGCGTACGCACAACAGCAAGTCCCTAGGGGATCCAGCCGAGATGAGTCCGAGGGATGCATCGGAGACAACAATGATCTCCTCGAGGTATCTGATCGTTTGTTTCACCCTTGAACCGAGTTACTATGATAGCATAGTTCGAGGAACACCCCCCTCCTGAGTTCGACTACGACGAGGTAGGTGATCCCCTTCATTCTCTCCTTGCTTCTGTGTCGATGTTGCTGTAATCACTGTCCCTGGTGTCGTCTTCCCATTTCAATGAGGATGAGATATCGCCACAGGATAATTCCGTATATATAAGGCGTATACTAGTAGGGAAGAAGGGTAACAAGGGTAAACCAAGAGTAAAGACCGTAAGTTGTTTATGATCCCAACGGACACACCCAGTAATGCATTACTGTTATCTGATTCCATGACCAGTTCATCGGCGGGGTGAATTCAGGCGCGAAGCCGGTTTCTGTGGCGATAAAGAAATGGGACGATGACCCAATCAGCGTGTCATGTGTCCGTTGTACGTCGAACCATGGAATATTATGGCCAGACTCTCTTCGATAATCTCGGGCGTAGTGAGGGACTTTACCCAAGTGGCAATAGTACAGCAGGCGATCAGCATCAGTAGAGCTGAGCGCTGATCGTCGTGGTCTAGCATGCAGATCAAACGGATCGGCAGTCATCACATGTGCCATCACAACTCGTTATCTGGGTGCATGCAGTTATGTTACTCACGGGTACAGTTGTATCCCCGCCCACGGTGGTAGCGACGGACAGTATGTACTATGTACTCATCTGAATTGATGCTCACGATAACGTGTCATGGAATGCACAGGGGACATGAAATTCACATTGCGGCGTCCGACATAGTACTAGACTTGAAATCTTGACACACTATTCATCTTTGACTTGATTGAGTACAGCGACGGTTAGCAGGAGGATCCGGCTCGGAGAGTGGCAGGAAGCACCTCAGATGGTCACAGTGGACTGTAATGATGTACATGAAGATATTAGTCCACATGCTGATCTGTTGTGAATACCGCATCAATGGATCGAGTACCCTAAAACACACCCATCTGCGGGCTTGCTCAAGCTCGTAGAATACTGATGCTCGTCTTCGTACATCAGGCAATACGTGATCCATTCGCTAGTATCTATATGCGAACGGGGCCGCAAGCAGCTACATTGACACCGATGGCTGGGCCTGGTCTTGTGAATCTATAAGGTTGGTATGTACTATGGAGGCGCACTCTGAACCCGTACATTAGTTCGTGTTTGTCTTTTGCCATCGGCTCTCCGGCGAAGAGTTTTATGTATGTCCACCCCAAGTGGAGGCAAGCCAAGGAAACGAGCTCATGGATCAGTCAAGCCGGTTGAACGCCAAAATGCTGGGCTTCATCCATGTGAAATGTCCAAATCAAACAACATGTCTACGAATCGAAATGAGTGTTTTCGTTTCCAGCGTCGACGACCAGGGAGACACTGAACCATGTCCGGCATCGGAATGTACGTGAGGCTCGTCGACGCGGTGTGTTGTTGTCCGTTTCCAACCAGGGGGACGGGTTTGTTATCAACTTCTTCAGACTCGGAGTCGTCTAACAGTGGAAGGATTAGGCCAAGGAGTTGGTATCGGTACAGGCCGCACAACAACAACGTTCTTGTTTGACCGTTGGTGATCAACGTTTCCTGCAGTTGCCATCTATGCAGAGGGTATCCACAGTGGATGGGGGGTGGAGTGAAGGAACGGGGGAATTCGCACCGCTGCGAGCCCGTGTTCCCCTGATCGTTGAAATGGATGTGATTGGGAATTCGACGTAACGCTATCCCCTCTTTTCCGTGGGCTGAGCGGAGCGTGGAGTAAATTGACGAAGATTGAAAAGGCATTTCTGGAGACGTGGCAGGTGTGCACGAACGTGACAAGAGGACTTGGGATTAAACGACGGTGGGTCGTTGACGGAAGGGTCGGTCGAGGGAACGGACGACAAGGTCGAAGAAAGGTCAAAGAAAGGTTGAGGAGACTTCGATTTTGTGCTCCCTGGCCAAATAGAATATGCCTGGATGCTTAACCAGGGGGAAGAAGGTTCGCCATATACATCAAAGGAAGTTAGTTGACTGGGATAATCAAGAGGAACATTTTGATTTCACTGGAACTACCCAATGTGGACTCCTCTCCTAGCCATCCCAAGGCAGGATTCGACGATGTGACACTGAATCATCGTCACATATAAGACTGTGCTGTCCGCATACATAGACTCGCACATCATTGGTCCGTTGAGAAGTTCAGGCCTTGATTGATGATCCACCCTTTGGAGTCTAACCTGCTCGGTAAACTTGATTGAGAGTGCGAAGTCACCGACCGCGTGAACCACTTCTGCCGCATGCAGGATGCAGACCGAGTTTTGTAATGCGAACTAGAGATCGCATGCGGGAATGTTCATATCTGATCGGGTAGGGTCATCCTTCCCTCTTCATCAGAGTATCGAAATACAATGCTTTCATCCTGCATTGAATGGCAAGAGAACACATTAGACAATGTGGTGCGCTCGATCACACTGACGTACATACCGCGTTCGTAAAACCCGCTTCCATCAATAAGACACGTAGGAAGCGCGAGAACGACCAGCCTGCGCATATATGCATGTGTGAATACGACCTGGCGTGAGTGAATTCGCAGACATGCATTCGACCGGAGTTTGACCGTGTCGTATTTTATATTCGTTTAGTGCGAATTGCACACTTGACCTGAACCCGACCCTGCAGTCGAGACATGATGAATATCCGCAAATGCCAGGATAAGAAGGCTGGGCATGGCCAGGAGGGCAGTTTCCACCGATTTGGAACCACAGCTGGTCGTCGCAACGAGATGTCGAGGTCATGTAACTTGGCTGAGATCCAAGTAAGATAAACGCCAAAGGCACGAGGCACCAGTGTGAACAATGAGGATAGGTGTTTACAGCTTATGCCGGCATGAATAAACCAAGGCAACTTGTTCCCTGCCTTTTCAACACTAACGATTGTGTACCACTGGTGAGAATGCCATCGACGAATACTGGTGCGTAGCGGCTCCAAGGAGTAATTGAGCAATGCTGAATTCAGTAAGACCCAACGATGCTACTTGACACCAATTGCTCTGCTGCAGAGTAGGTAGTCGCGTTCCAACCCGATCAGAATCATCTTTTGGGTGGGAGCACAGAAGGAATTCGACGATGGCGACTTCCAGAGGGGCACAAGACCAACAGGAATTGGCGTAATCGCCATTTCTGTATTGAGGGACCACAAATGGATAGTATGTGGGACTAACATGGGGGCAAGCGTGTGGGACGGAGAGATGCGTGGAAAAGTCATTGACGTGGAGCGCGAACGCATGGTGTGGGCAGTCGACGTCTCCCCAGACTCGACCAGGTTTGCCACCGGGACTGACCACCAGGACGCAAGCATTTGGAGCATCACAAGTGGGGAGAGACTCGTTGGCCCGCTCTAAGATGACGATGCCATCAACGGAGTCCGCTTCTCTCCCAATGGTGAGCACATTGCAACTGCCTGCTCGGGGAATTCCGTCCACATTTTCAACAGTTCCACTGGTGACAAGCTCATTACCATCAGTACTGTCATTCCTAGATGGGTCCTGGCCACTCCAATTGCATGGTCAAGTGATGCTCAATAGATTTTTGCTGCCTCCCGTGACAACGAAATTAGGGCTTTTAATGTCTCCACTGGGTCCCAGCTCGCCGAATCACGAATTCTCCATGGCAGCGACAATCTCGTTCACTTTATTGCTCTGGCTTCCGACAACAGATTCATTGCTACGTTTGCAAATCGTTCCATCTGGTTCCTGGATACATCAACGCTCACTCGGATTGGCCCTATCATTGAGGATTACAGACAGATATGGTCAATTGCTATCTCTGCAGACGGCAATCATATTGCGACTGGACGAGGTGACGGAAAAATTGTCATTCGTGATCTGCGCAAGATACTTCCAGATTTATATGGTCCATTCCTTGCAAGTATTTGTGCCTTTATAGTCAAATACTCCCTGTTTGATGTCTTTTGATGATAAACTACATAGGCACCAACTCTTGAGGAAGCAAGAGATGACGAGCAACTTTTGACATCGGGCGACCACAACAGCAAAGTAGCTGAATTTATCCTGGTAGGATCTCGTCAGTCCATCATCAAAAGTGGTGCACTGACTCCTCGAGGGTACACACAGCAGCAAGGTCATGGCAAGTCTAATTCACTCAATCCTGGGGGCCACAACGAAAATGGTGATGACATCCTCGAGGCATAGGTTCGTTCGTTTTCTCCTCGAAGCGAGTTCTCATGATGGTATAGGTTGAGGTGTCGTCGAGCAACTCAGCTCATCAATTCGACTACGACGAAGTGGATGATCACTTTAGTCTCCCTTGTTTTGGTGTTGATGCTGCTGCAGCCTTCGTCCCCTGCTTCCTCTGGCCATCCCGGGGAGAATGAAATGCCGCCAGTTGATTCATCTCACACTATGTCACAATTATCGGATGCCCCACCAGTGGCCTCCGCTCCGGAGGCACGCACGCAGGAAAATTTCGACATTGTCGTGTCACCCCAGGGCCGCTCGATATGTAAAAAGTGGTTACAGATACAGGGTAACAAGGGCCCTGCTCACAAAACAGATCGACGTTCTGGAAAGCCGCGTGAGCCTGCCCATTGTTGACCTCCTCCCCACACCCCCGCAAGGGTGGATGACAGGCATGAAGGGCCTTCGAGGATGGCTGCATCTCGACCTAAGACGGTGAGTGTTGTTCCCTGATAGACAGCCGGATGTACTGTGCTAACATTATTCCAGCGATCGGCTGCAAGAGGGGGAAGACGGGGGGTTCGTTGTACTTCGGGTTTGTATGCAGGGACTCATGACACTTACAGGATAAATCACCTGCCAAGGCTACTGCTTCTAAAGATCCGAACGAAGATACTTCCTGTAGTGGACAAGGTTCAGCGGCCGCGAACGAAACCGGCTCTGTGCGTTTTTTTCTGGTAATGGTAGGACTCTTCACGACAGCCCACGTCCCGTTAGCGAACAACCAATCCATCTCAACCCCCAGCTGGGAGGGTCCATGTGACGGTGCCGTTACTTTCCTTTCACTCACATTGTCAGACTTATAGTCGATTAGCATCAACAAGAAACAGGTAACTCTACCCTTTCGATCACGTTTCCGACGTGGACGTTGTGTTGTCGTTCAGTTACGCAAGATGGTATGCATTGGTTTAGGTAATGCAATACATATAGATACTGCGATGACGAATCGCAAAACTGTGGACATCATTCGTGCAGTTCTCTGAGTTCGTGTCACCTCGCAATACCCATTGGTGTCATTGGCTGGGCCCCGAGCCATCAAGTAACAGACAGACAAATATTCACGACTCGATTGGGGATCGTTTCGACTGACAGGTAAACAAGTGTAAACCAAAGATGATCGATTGATCGTATGTAGTGTACAGTCTCTACAGCCGAGATACTTATGACGAACATTCACGCGCACGAGTCCCAAGGTGAGACTACGCGTGGCGAGGATGGCCCACCCAACGCCGTAAGATTTGTACCTTTACCTTCCCTGCATGTTGAATACACCTCATCCCATCTCCCACATTGACAAAATATGTAGGCTTCTACTTGCGAAGAGGCTCAGAAAGATGAGCAGCCCTTGACACCGGGTGACCACGGTTGCAATGTAGCTAGTTC
>JBBPSW010000230.1:0-14813 GCA_038093775.1 Butyriboletus pseudospeciosus | reverse complement strand
ATTCAGATACAATAACACACATTCATGGATAGGCGTCACGCTAGTGGAACGATTCAAAGTCCGCCGGCGAACAAGGATGTACAACGTTGTAGCGGTCCGGAAATAACAGCTCTGAGTTCATGAGTCAGAACGTTCTATCGCTCGGAGAGTTCGGAGTTGCTTACTGGATGGTCTATTATTCCATTTGGTCAATCAGATATGATTGGCAAATAAACCCGTCTACTGATTCTCAAAGCATCTTTTCTCTCACTTTTCCTCATGGATTGCTAGGCTTATAAATACTTGGCCCGTCTTGTGATATTTGCTCTAAGCTGTCATATTCCTTCAATACATTCAACGGCTATCCGATGGAGTACAATGAACCACAGCACCTACCAAATTTGGAAGTGTTTCGGTCGGAGATGCACATTCATCAAAGTCACCTGTTGCCGTGCTGCAAAGGTGGGCGGAGCATCGTGCACGGCTTGCTTGCCGCGCGTGACTGCGTCGTGTCTACTTCGACCTCTCTCTTAATTTCCGTGCCGACAGTCATTTCTTCGACGATGTTTTCCTTTCTCTTACAGGTTTGTAGTAAACCCGGGTCTAGAGCACAGCTTTGAATAGCGCTCTCAAGATTAAAAAAGTGGAATAAAAGGTATGGCTTTGTCTACCCGTCGAACGATTTTGATTACAACCCTCGATCGATGTCGCTGTACTCGCCTTTGGCGAAACGGCGACGGTAGGGGATTCTCCTACAAATAATCCTCGGATGATATCGGTGGGAACCTCGTTCTACTTTGCCACCAATCATATCAGACACACGCCTAGCCACTATATACATATCCCCGGTATCTGTCACCGACCGGTAAATCTCATTCACCCACTGTCGACATCGCATGTGAGCATCGTTCCACTTTGCCACCAGTCGTATCAGATACATGCCTAGCCACTATATACATATCCCCGATATCTGTCACCAATCGGTATATCTCATTCACCCACTGTCGACATCGCATGTGAACATCGTTTCTTATCTCTCCCCAGTCATGCATGTCTTGTCTGAGATCCCATCATGATGAAAGAAGCTCCAGAATCACCCCTTGAAGACATATGGTCCTCTTCCAGGGCGTGTACCCTCTGGTTATGTGCCACCTGATCCGTCCATTTCGTGCTGAACGACGCTCCCAAGCATCGTGAGAAAGCGGCCCGACCCCCCGCTGCACCAACACGTTGAGGTACGCGTTAAACCCCTAGGGAAAACCGGTCCTGGAGGGGGCTTGTGAGCCGGTGTTTAGCCCAAGTCAGCAGAAACGTGAGGGGGGTTGGGATATAATCTACGTGGGACCAGAAGCGAGGTACATAACAGTAGCTCGGACTCTCCGCACCCGCGAAGTCACCTGGGCCTTCGTGAATCAGGGCAGTAATAGTAACACGCGGCGAGAGAGAAGTGGGAAGAGGTAGCCAGCTAGAGCCAGCGATCGTACGTGCCCTACGGATTGTCGAAATCATCAATCAGCTGGCGCGACCCCCAGGCCTGATGTAAATTTGGGTTTCATGCGCAAAAGTATGGAAGATACAAGTACAAATGTCACTGTGGGAGCCCGTATTCTTTCTTTCTTTCTTTTTTGAGCGTGATGGTCATGTAGTCTGGTGTTGGGTGAATTTTCTTACAAAAGATAAGTCAATAAATCTCTTCCACCATTTCTTGGCTACCAGTAGCAAACATGCGGACAATGCTTGCAACGGATACCCATCTAGCATAGCAACGCAAGAATTGATGCCGCCACGTATGATGTGTTTCCACGAGGAAGGCAGGAGAGTGATGTGCATTTCCGCCCGCGACAACTCAGCCACATCCTCACGTACGCCTCGATGAGACAGTCCACAGCATGAAAAATCTCATGGGTGCATCAGAAAGTGATATTGGGCCCTAATTTTGTATTTGATTAGATGGGTGCTCCTTGATCAGGCAGGCGCTCAATAGCGTATCGCCTCGCAACGATATACATGAGTGGAACTCCTGGAATTTTCCGTATTCGTCGCCGGAGTTCACGATCGCACGTTGCGACAATATAGCACTTGTGTGCTGTCACACGCTGTACCAGGCAATCGTCGGCATACGTGCCGGTATGACTGCAGCGGAGGCGTTCAAATCGAGGATCACGAGCCACTCTTCAGGGATCTTTCAGCTCTGGAAGGGTCGGACGAAAACGGAGACTCACCTCAGAGCTACGCGATAACGGTGGCCCAATTTCTCCAGCTCAGCCATGACACAATCAGTCACACAAGGTATACCTTCTCATCAAGGTCAGGGTCGTGTGGCTGAAACGAAGGAAACGCACATTTGGCATAGAGACAGTCCATCATGCCGCTAATAAGCTCCAGCTTGTTTTGAAGGCTAAAATTGATGAAATTGGTGTCGATGAGAACGCGATACGGTGGCACAAGTTCCGCATTGTGTGCGAGAAAGAAGGAGGACGGAATCTGCGGTCTAAAGATGGCATGATGGATCACTGCGGAACGGTATGATACGACCACGCACACCCGACGGACTTTTTTTGCTTTCTCTTCTTCCTCCTTTTTCTTTTGCTTTACCTGGTTCTCCTTTCTGTAAAGATATAGTTTAGATGTCTCGCTTGATGGAGCAGGAGAGTAAACGTCATACAAACGGGCATCGTTAGGACTCAGTAGTCGCTTGACCGCTGCGAATTTGCGTGTCTTTTTGGCTCTTCCCTGCAAGGTATGTGAGATCGACGTCTACGAACGTGGAACAAAGAGCTGCGCAGCTTGAACATACCATACAACGTCTGATTTAGCTTGTCTATTAGGTGCAAGTTACCTGCTCCACCGCGATGGGATGAAGTCCAGGATGAACAGTGGGTAGTCGGTCGGGGTGGAAAGCCTGCCAAGGGCTTATCGTCACTAATTTTCCTTTTTGGTTACCTGGTTACCTGAAAAATAATTATAAATAAATTTGGATACACTTCATCAACTCACAAGTTTGAAGGCTTCGAGTTTAAATTGGTTCTTTGTCCGATTTTGACACTGATGTTTGAAACCGTTCCCGGAAACGCCCTTAGGGGCCGCTTTTGCTTGCTTGTAAGCATGTGGCTTCATGTGAGAGGATCTTGCCTGGCTTGGGGAATTGGCTGTAGCACCCCGAAAGTTCCCAAGAACTCGGTTGTCGTCTTCTTCACTATGAGCATGATTCGTTTGATTGCTCCTTAGGTGATGTTCTATTCCTCACTCTTGGAGCAACAACACCAAAACCATTCCAGGGTTCTTTGTCGGTCGTCACGAGGAGCGAGTGTACCTTGGACTCGGTAAACTCAAACGAGTAGCTGAGTACTTCAGGTGAGAACGAGCCCATGATTATGCAGTGATACGGTCTTGGTGGAGTATGCGCTTGCGTACAGGTCTTTTGGTCGCCAATGAACATGATAGGGGACCATAGCCACGTCACTCCGAGCTCGTTCCATCGCTCAAGGGAAACCCATCTCCGGCAGAATTTTGCCTTTCGACTGACTGACAAGGTGAATGTAGTTCCCAGCTATTGACGTAATCAGAGTTATCAGCCCAATAGCAGTGAATGAGCCCATGGACAACGTGAGACCGACTACCATCACAACTATAGCCGAGTTCAGGGATCGAGACGACAACCCTAATATAGTTCGAGGACCATACGTTTATCGTTGTAAGATAACGGATGTGGCATTCTCGCCTTTCATTTTCTGATGTGGATGCGTGGATTTGGGGCGAAGAACATCCTTGCTGGTATAGATCCCGATCAAGCTCACGATTTCACTGGCACATAAAACCAGGCGGGACATGAGATGCAGAGTATACCGCCCACTCGACAGAGTCCATTTCCTAGTAGACTTCAACAGTCGTCCTCAATATCCTTTTTGAAACCCGTCGATATGCTTACACAAGACTCGTACAACAATGCATCCACGAGTGTGAAGGTGAGCCATCTGCGTTCATTGAGATCCGTACCTCACGTACCGCAAAAAGCTTTCTTGCATTCCCGACGACATGACCGGCCTCGAGCGGATCATGCTCGCTGCGCAGGGTGACCTGCAACGTTTGCTAAGGTACTGACATTCTCTGACACACTATTTGTTTTTCTTCTTTTGCTAATCACATCTAATAGCACATTCTTCGGACGACCCATATACGTGAAACGTATCTATGCGAACACGTCCCCCCGTTTACACCCTGCTTCGCCTGAACATCCCATCACACAATCGCGTCAGGTACACATCTTATGTGCTAACCGTGTCGTCTGCGTCGCGACGTCCATTGTCACGATCACCTCCCCTGAAAGCGAGCGTCTCTTTTTGGACGACAAGTTTCCCATTGGGCAAACTTTTCGGCAGCTACGCCGTAACCCGCGGTTTAGTCTCCTCAACGTTGAGACTCCAACCATTCGAGGAAAGCGTGAGCTACGCCGGACGTATATGCTTGAAACCGAGGGTTTACAGACGGAAATCTTGGAAATATTTCCGGACAGAGACATGTTTAGCCGTGGGGAGGACTGGCTTCTCGAAGAATCGGACGTGGAGGTATGTACCAGTGCAGCGGAGAACACCAGACCGGATTGGTGTGCCATACACATGGGTCCCGTTGTACACTGAGTAGACGGCGGGCACCGCTAAAGTAATAGGTTTATGTGACTTGCGGCTAAGCTCGCTTGCAACGGCGTTTAGTGTACATACACATACATACATGGCTTCATTCCCTAGTAGGTTAGCACTTATCGGCCATGTTTTCAAGCTTGTATTTTATCTCAAACACCTAGAATAGAAAATGCTGTCAACGGCCCTTTTATCTGGCTGTGAGAATAGGGCTGCTTTACCCGCCTACGAGTCGTATCACTGCCTCGGACGGTGCAAATAAGAACGACAATCACGGGTGGGGCTTCGTTGTTCACGAGAACCTGCATGAAGCCCAACCACGCAGAACTATCGAAAACGCCTCAGAAGCACACACCTGATGCTGGTTGCGAGGGCTCTGACGCTCGGATCCAACGAAATCCGAATTTCCAACCTTTTTTCGTTCGAGATGAAACGGGATGATAGTATGTCCACACTCGGGCTGTGGACCGTGAACGCATGCCAAGGGGTTCACGAGGGGTCCCCTGATTCGGGACGGTAGGCCTCAGACTGTGGTTTTTCTCAGCAGATCGGTTCTCATGCCAACGTCCAACGCGTACAAAACGATGTGTGTTTACTTCCGCTTCATTAAAACTGATCCGTTGTGTTCCCCAGAGCTGCGGGCGTGCGGATGTACGCGCGGCGCTGGTAGTCGCGCGTTGAGTCAGTCCGAGTCAGTCAGGGGTACCCTCAAGTTATGGCGGTGTTCGCTGTCCGTACCTCATTCGTCGGAACGAGCGTGGTGCAGCCAATCGAGTGAGGTTCGCGAGTGCTATCTATGGATAGAATCGCCCTGGCATTCACTTTGGATACGGACCATGGTCGGCTTTGAATTTTTGATAGCCGGTCGAGTGATACATCAGAGTCAGTTCACGCGTTCAAGTTATCAATTCGACAAAAAGAAAAAGAAAAGACAGGATCATTTGCACCCGTCGACAAGTATGTTCTGTGGCACCCCGGGACAGGACGGGCTCGGGACGTTTGATGGCCTAATCCCTATATATTGTATTGACGGGTCCAAACGAAGCACTTGATGTTTCAAGGGTGTTGAGGTAGAGTGGGAGTACGTACGACATGCACCTATATTTATAGACAGTTGGCAGTTGGCAAGTTGGCAGGTTGGCAGGTAGGCTAAATGGTGGTCCGCCATAACATGGTATGGCTCTTCGGAGGCAAAAATTTAGTCCAGCCTACCAAAAATTGAATATTGAACTCGCACTCGACTTCAAGTTTCGTCAGCGAAGGCAAGTGAAAAGTCCTGCCTGCAGGTTTGTCTTACATTCACAGTCATGTCCCGCGTATATGAGCTGTTCAATTAACGTCGGGGAGGTGCCAGCGACGGCTGTACGGCTTTGTTTCATGGGGTCGGCATTTTACTTCGATTGATCGCCATCCGTTCCGGATTGCGTGATCTTTTACTCGCCCTGTTTTGAATGTTCTTGAACTAGCAGCATCATTTAGGCGACGTGCAGCGTCTGAATCGGAGATCTCGTCAGCACTACGCTTGATATCACCACCATCCGTTTCCGATCTCTCCGCTTCTGTAAGGGTTTGCAAAGCGGTGCGGAAAACGCAAGAAGATCCGACTTGTAGGAGACAGCCGGGAAGGACCCCGAACTCATCTCAGCCAAATTGTTCTGTCCACCTTCCCAATGCCAATCTACATTGTGTCCAATGACACCAAAACTCACATTCCTGCTCTTTTTCTAGATGGCTATACTGTCAAGGAGATATGTGGGGTTCTTGGTATAAAGAAGACTCTAGTCTACAAGACATTTGACTTCTATAGAAGATTTGGCATTGTCTACAACCCTCACACATACTGTACAGTGAGGTGCAAAACTGTTACAATGTTTGGTACTTTTGTAGTGTACATGGTGTAGTATCTAAGGGTGTGGGAATTTTGCTTAGTGTTGGTGGGGGTGTGGGAACCACTAACACTTGGCTACAAAATGTGTCCCTATGTCATGTGACCTGGGTCAGAGGTTGTGGAGATATAGCCATTCTAATCCAATAATACCATTGTAACAGTTTTGCATCTTTTGTTAATGATTAGGGTATTTGACAATTTTAGTACTTGGTATAGCCTCCTTTAGCTTTAAGCACTGCCTCAATCCTCCTATGCATGCTCTCAATCAATCCCTGACACACCTCAGCTGGTATCTCCTCCCATTTCTCTTGAATTCTATCCTATAACTCATGAATTCCATTAGGAGGGGGAATCTGCTCTGCAAGTCTCCTTTTGAGATGACCCCAGAGATGTTCAATGGGGTTTAGGTCAGGAGATTGTGCAGGCCTCACCATGGTCTGAAACTCCTGCTTCTCTAGCCACTCCTTGACCTTTTTGCAGGTATGTTTGGGATCATTATCCTGCTGAAAGATGATTTCAGGAGGATTAAGATCATAATGCTCCAGGGTATTGAGCAGGTCATCCTTCAAAATTTGAAGGTAGAGATCACCATCCATCCTACCATCAATCTTGGCAGCAAAGCCAACTCCCTTCCAAGTCATACAGCCCTATATCATCACAGAACCTCCTTCAAACTTGAGGGTTCTTTGTACTAACCTGTCACTAAGCTCCTCCTCTGCCTTTTTCAATACCCATTTGTGTCCATCTGATCCTAGGCAATTGATCTTGGTCTCATCTGACCATATCACCTTCTTCCAGTCCTCCATGGTCCAATCCTTATAAGCATAGGCAAAGTCCAAACATGCCTTGCAATGTCTAGCAGAGAGAATTGGGTGTTTGGACTTGACTACAGCCTTCATCCCAGTCTTTTTCAAATGACAACAAGTGGTGCTTGGATGGATGGAGGGGCTGATTGATGATATTTGAGAGAGTTTTGGTCACTTGAACTGCATTTTCTGCTCTCTGAGTTGAAATAAGATGGATGGCATGGCAAATATTAGCAGGAGAAAGCTTTGATGGACAGCCTCTAGCAGACTTCTGAAGGTTGGAATGCTCCTTGGAATGAAGTCTAGAGATGGTAGCAATGCTAAAGCCAGTAGTAGAGGCAATAGATTGAGTAGAATGTCCAGAATCAAGCTGAGCAGGAATAGTGTTCTGTTGAGTGGCAGAGAGAGATCTCATGATGGTAGTGGTTGGAAACAAAGAGCTGTGGGAACAAATTTAGACTCAGACATGATGTTTACATGTATATATTCATTTTTATGACAAACAAACATCAACAATCCTGCCATTGAGCTGGAATTCTATCCTTATTTCAAAAGGTGCAAAACTGTTACAATGGTATTGTTGGATTAGAATGGCTATATCTCCACAACCTCTGACCCAGGTCACATGACATAGGGACACATTTTGTAGCCAAGTGTTAGTGGTTCCCACACCCCCACCAACACTAAGCAAAATTCCCACACCCTTAGATACTACATCATGTACACTACAAAAGTACCAAACATTGTAACAGTTTTGCACCTCACTGTAGATCTACTATACATAAATACAAATACCAATAGAGTATATAAACCCCCAAGTTGCCAACCAACTCTCTCCATTCTTATTCATTTATTGCTCTTACCATTGTAACCCTATAGACAAGTTCTGGCCTTGTCTCTGTTCTTGTTTTCATTCAGTCCATTTTACAACCAAGCTGTCTGCTTCTAAAGCTGTAACAAACTTCCTTGCAGGTTTATCTAAGGACTCCAAGGCAACTGCAGGAAAGTCTAAACCCCTTGTCAAAAAGCAGATTATGGGAGATCCTTTTGCATTTGATGATAAAACTGATTCCAAGGATGAAAAGTTGGCTGGTGTAAGTGGGAAAAGGAAGGTGAAGGTGGATGAAGGTGAGGGAGGTTATAATAAATCCTTAGTTAAGATGAGGATAATTTAATGATTGGGTAATCTAGACTGCCATTTTCCTATTAGTTTTTTATGCAGCTCAATATATATTATACTCAAGCTGGGTGATTAATTGACCATAGTGTCCATCTTCTTGAGAATTTAAGTCACTCTTGCATGAAACAAAAATGATTGTAGATTCAATAAACTAAAAACATGCAAAAATATATCAATGTAAAAATAGTAGCACACTGATAATATTAGTTGGCTGAACAGCCTCACACTGGGGTCTTATATTTTTTCCACAAAAGAAGTCTGATATCAGAATAATAGTATATGACAAGAAGTGTAAAAGGATCAATCCTATTATGTAGTAGAGACTTGACCTCCAGGATAAATGCAAATGGAAAAAAAAATGCTTGTACAGCTATGGTTTTCAGAGTATAGAGGCCATAAAGACCCCATGATGCCAAACTATACTTATAAGAAAAACTGAAAACACAATTTTGTAGTAAATGATTAACATCCTTGAAAGAACTATTCAGCCACATTGTCTGGAATATTAACACAAGGGCAGCAAACATCAAACATCATGGAAGTACACTAAATCTTGTGTATAGTGACCTTGAGTGAATTTGTAGCCCACTCTTCTATCCAGAAACTGTTTGGCATATTGTGATGCCCTGACAAGATCATCCTGTGCAAGAGGGTGGACAAAATTATCTATGAATTGTCGGGCTTGGTGTGTTTGCCACGAGTCTGAGATAGAAAGAGCGGATCGGATATACATCCAAAGAGCCTCGTGAGCGGGATATCCTTGCACCAAGGAAATGGCATGAGCCAGTAAATCTTCCTGGATGATTATCTCCACCAAGGACGAATCTCCGCTCTGAAAAGCAGCTTGAGAGAGCGTGAGAATGGAATGAATCGCGCTGTAATCGGACACATGACGGCTGATCCAACCCTTTATTCCTGCGATTTCGTTGCGGAAAATCGGAACAAAGCCGACAATATCCGTACCAGTGATATAGTCCGAGAGAAGACTCCGCATACATATCAGCCAGTGTGTCCACGCGAAGTAATTTCGCGGATAGAGCTCGCAAGCTCGTGATGCTAAATCGAGTTCTTGTTGGAGTGCCGCCTGTGACGCGAAACAAAGGTGACAATGGGAAGCTACGTCCGCAGTACCTGAGAATCGCGGACCGTGGGGGGTACCGAGAAGCCATCGCCTGTGATACCACAACTCGGCATGTTTGGCGCAGTGTTGTGAAGAAAGAAGTGATGCGATGAAACGTAGCTCAGCGTGCCAATCGATCAGGTGCATTCGAACAAGATGCTTTCTGAAATTAAGTGCTGTCTGATGGGATGGATTGGCGAGCACCAGAATGGACGATGATGCGGTCAAAACCCGGACTAGAGAGGGGTCGAGGTCATGATTGTGTTGGTTCATTATCGTCGGCGGTCGCGTCGGTCCGCAGCTGCGAGCGGACTTGAAGACGCCGATAGCATAGAGATAGACTTTGTAAAGGATCTTTTGTGGGATGCCGAGGTTGTCCTCGACAAAAAGGAATGGAGCAAAGGATGGTTCCTCGACATTATCTGGACCCAGAGCCTCTTGGCGCGTCCAAATGGTGTGATCGCCGGGAAGAATCTCAATTGTCTGACTGGGAAACATATGTTTCGTGTGTATGTTCTGCATGGGATCACTTACGGACACTTGGTTAGGAGTGAAACAAGGAGTTCATATGTTTCCGAGGCCGAGGCGACGCTGAGAGGATTCATGCCTGTAACGCCGTGATACCATGGTGGCGCCGCCGTCAGGATTGTGAGAATATATAATTTCAGTTGTCACTGATTATCAAACCCCCTTTCATGAGTATAATTCATCCTCTCCGCCATTTTCCTGATGCGCCGACGTGTACAACCTCGGCGCGACAAATAAAGACGATTGTTTTTCTCGCAGTTTCCACAAAGCCTGCTCGAGGTGCAAGGCCATGTCAGGACTGTCAAACATTCCCGTAACAGGAGAATGCCAAAGTACATTCCAGGTCAGTCAATTTCTCTCCGTCGTCTGCTTGATAGGTTCTATGCCCAGTACCATTCAGCGCCCAGGCCATGTTAGATTCCACCATAGCTAGGAGGCTCGTCCATGCCCTCGTTATCGTCTACGTAACCAGTGCTATCGTCTACTCGTCGTACTCTCTGCTGAGGACCGTCATGCTGAGGACAAAAGGATGGTTCGTTCCTATCTCGACTGCCGGGTCGAGAGATGGTGCAAAATTGCGAAACGTCAAGCACGCCATGATCCCGTCAAATCTTCCTGAAGAGATACTGTACTGGCCAGCCGCACCTAACGACGAACATGACCTCTACGGCAGCGAAGTCGCTATGAGAGAATCGCTTTTCCTCTCGAAAGCATTCTCCCAAAGTATGCAACCGTGCAAAATCATTCCGTTCTACTACAAAGGTTCAGCGACCTTCGAAGATGACGACATCACCATCACTACTCTCGTGACCTTCAATCGATTCAAGGTGTTTGGGGAGCTAACCAAGCAGTATAGAGGTGCGAGGGTAGCCTCTTGGAGCCGTTCGTTAACTTTATGCATTATGCGTAGGTCCCATATCTGCCGCCGTTCACGTGGTACCCAGCGAATCCCATCTTGTTCTCGATGCATTGCACGAGCTGTATACATCCACCCCAGGAATGTCCAGTCTCGTTGATGTACATCTCGTTCTCTCCCCATTCGCTCGCCAACTGAATACATGGCGCAATGCCGCCCGTTTATTCGCACGTACGGATTTTATCATGATGCTGGACGTCGATTTCGCCATTTGTACCGACTTTCGAAGTCATATTCGAGCCGGCCTGGACAGTGAAGTTGGACGTAGGCTTCGGGATGGTCACGCGGGATTAGTAGTTCCAGCCTTTGAATACCTCAATCAACAAGATGGCGTCAATCCGGACACTTTTCCAAGTGACAAAAAGGTTCTTTGGCTCTTAGCTCTATCTCAATCGCAATAAATCCATTTCAGGTCCTCCTGGAGCTTGCTGAAACAGGGAAAATCGACATGTTTCATAAGTCTTGGGCCCCAGGACATAATAGCAGTGATTATCCAAGGTTTTATGCTGCCGCTCCGGGAGAGGTGTATAGGATCAAGCAGTACCAATCCGCATATGAGCCATACATCATATTCAAGAAGGAGGGACCACCTTGGTACGTGCTAGGATTCAATGATCGGACCCCTGCCCACCATGCTGGTTTTCATGCTGTAGGTGCGATGAACGTTTCGTGGGATATGGGGGAAACAAGGCAGCCTGTTTGTATGAAATGTATCTCTCTGGGATGTCGTTTTTTGTCCTTGCGGATCATTTCTTGGTTCACCAAAGTCATGCGTATGAAGAAACCGCACGTAGACTCGAGGTACGTGGTGCTTTCTGTCAGCCGTGATGCTTCGTCTGACGTGCATTGGTTACTTGCTTCCTGAAGCGCAAAAGTAACCGCAAGATTTATCAAGACTTTAAAGAAGAAGTGTGCCTCCGGTGAGTACGCCTGGCGCCTGTGATTCACCTTCTATCGCTGCTGGACTCGTTGATCTTGCCGCGAAGGTATCTCCGACAGCATCGTGATGCTGGCACGTTGAACACGTCTCTGGGACGCAACGTGATAGAGGAATGCAAGAAGCTCAAAGGGGTCTCAAGCTCAACTGTATACGTATGTCTCTCGTCGCTCATGTCCGAAGTATTTCCAACCCTGCACAGATTGTCGGTGGCAAGGTGTAGAACATTTCCGATGTTTCGATCAAGTAAGCTACATTGTGTATGTACCCTATGTCACTTGTGCATGGATGCGCGACATGGCCGGAGGCGAACTCTTGTTACCGGAAACCGCCCTTTGGTTGGCTACATGAGCTAGGGGCTGACTTTGGCTGCGTAGGCAGTACAGCGGCGTTCTGCAGATTTTCCACGCGGCTTGCCTGCTGACCTTGACAAGATTGCGGCAGTACGCTACGAACATCGATCTATGAGTCAACATGTGTTCGCGTTTAGTTCTCGAAACCTCGATTGCTCTGCATAGGATTGGTCAGTAACCGCCCAGATGTTCGGAAACAGGTTGATTACCTTTGACCAACAGATTCCTATCCAGCTATGCTTGCCCTCAAGTCACCTACCAATAACTAGCCATGCTACGAGGGAAAGAACCAGCGTTCTCGATAGGCTGCGCGATAACTGCGCAGCGGAGAGCATCCTAAATCGGATGAACACCACGGTCTTGTGGCCAACTCTAAACCTGCCACCAGGTAGGGGGAACCAGGCCCGACCAGCACGCACACTGAGTTGTGCGCTCAATCGAGCCAAGTCGCAGTCACCCATTTCTCGTCAGCCGGAACCAGCATTTCGTAATCCCTTGCCGTAGCTTTCTTGCCAGCCCCTACGCTTGTTGCAGCCCCTGCCGCCGCACGGGACCGAACGACAACATGCACGCGAGCTCCACCCCGGAGCAGAGAGCACCTTAAAATGCTACAGAACCTCAACTTCCAGTATATCCCCGGCTAGCTCACGCCATATCCCCATTCTCATGGACACTTGGCTCATCACGCAATGCATGGCAAGGCTTCTCCGCATGACCAACCCTTCTCACCCGGAATCCTCTCTTGATGATTTCTTCTCCGGAGACGGGAGCGCCATAATAGACGACAACCATCAAGGCGACTTCCTATCGTCCGTTTAACAGGGGTATGTTCAATTCGTAACCCAGGCTTGAAAAAGCGTCAACCCTCTTTAGGGTGGCTCCGCACGAGCTTCGATTCCTGAGGTCTCTCACCCAGAGTATTTGAATCCAACCTCCTATGGCGGACGGGAGAGGAGCCAAGCTCAACTTGCGTCGTTTTCACGGAGGTATCGGGTCCTGCTGCCATTTCTCTGAACCAGCTAACGGCGCACTACGAGTCAACCATTGCAAATACTCAGTGAAATTGATCATCGCTTTTTCGTAGACCCGCATCACGACGATCACCCTAGCCTTGTACCTGCTTTTGTGGAAATCCTGGACTCTCGTGATGCGATTGAAATGCCCACATCGTCATCTAACCTCGGTGTCCATTTCACCCTTTATGTTAACATCCGCCAATACACAAATACCTGCAATCCTAGCAGCCGCTCAGCAAGCTGTATCCTGTACGAACCTATACAAACTCAAGTCTGCACAGCTACGAGACATCACGAACGCTTCCCATACCTCCCGCGGCATCGTTGCGACTAGCAGGTAGCCGAGAAACAGCCATGTGGTGAATGGATTGAAGGAAGAAGCAAGGAAGTCTGGTCACATGTCCCGTACGGCCCATGGCTTACACTTGAAGGGCTCTATAGTTGCTGGTGTCACTGCAGGTCCGGGGTGGCTGTCCGGAGAAACTCAAGGTCAGCAGTCTACAGTGACACCTTGCCAAGCACCTGGATACCAAGTGGCGCTGTTCGAGCTGTGATATGGTCTTTGCACATTATGACTATGTGCCCAGGCATATCAAGTTGAGCGACGAGTATCATGGCGCTGGCGTTGTTATACACTTGGTCTCGGAGCAACCATATGGGACGCCCATAGGAAGGCTGTGGCTGGAATCGCAGAGAGTCTCTTGAACGATGACATGGCGGTTTCACCGGCCTTCGGTGAGAGTCCTAGTATGTACTCAATTCGATCCGGCAGTGGCAGATAGTAGTTCGCTACCAGCGACTTGGCATCCGATTGTTGAACCTTGGTGGTCCCTTTATCACAACAGCTAGATACCGTATTTACTGTGACTGTATCATTTGCGATACCCCATGGACATGCCAGTTCTAATCAAATGAAACTGTAGCTAGGAAAGCAAAACGTGGTGGCTCGGCATTCGGCCTGTGGCAATGCAAAGTACGGTGACCGGCTTGGCTGCCACGATCTCATTTCTCGACTGTGGGTCAGTTGGCACTTGTCCGTTGTTTACGACACCCTCTGACCTTTACGACCTACATCTTTCGTCTTCCGGAAGGCTGCTCGGGCGCTGAACAGCATTTTTCATCATGACTGTGTGTCGTAAAACACGAACACGTCGCGCTGCGTGGCTGGCCTTTGGCCTCGTCGCGCTAGCTGCATTTTCTGTCTCTGCACAGCCAGAAGCATCATTCTCTGTTCAAAGTGTAAGACAAGCGCTCAATGTTTGTTGTCTTCCTGACCCATGTATTCTGTCAGGTACAACCCGACCCCACACTTGAATTCGGTGCCCATAATGTTCGTGAAACACCCGTAAGCCCGTATTTATTACCCTCATGCTAGTTGTACTTGCAAGTAACTTATCACTGGCCACATCACTTTCAATGCAGACACCTCGACGCGCACTGGCAGATGTTGAAC
>JBBPSW010000229.1:0-14825 GCA_038093775.1 Butyriboletus pseudospeciosus | reverse complement strand
GGACCAAGCTGTGCGTGTACTATTCTACTTTATATAGTAATATATGTGTGAGAGAAAGTACGGAGATTAAAGGGGCTGTGTGGGAAGAAGACGGAAATGAAAGAGGCGTGGTACACATGAGGTATGATGTCATGTGATGTCATAGTCTGGACTTGATCATGTGATGGTTCCCACAGTCACGTGCACAGTCACGTGATATGAACGATGAAATGGTAAGGTAAAAAGTTTTTTTTTGAAAATTATCCATATTATAACAGCTTCTAGGGATGATCCTGGGATTTCCCATTATGCTTACCACATGGTACTACAGACACTGCCTTCTAACCTGTGCTCTCTTGTGCACAGGTTATTCTCTATTGCCTCAAGCTATTGACTCCAGTGACTAGTACCACTGACTATTACCTCTGATATATATCTTTCCTATTATGGTAGTTCCTGATTTAGATAGAAGAAGCCTATCCTAAAGTAGCTAGAGTTATATATAAGGCCCAGATCTGCCTTCATGTAACTCTAACCTAGATCTACACAATCTACTGTGTAGCTTCTCCTGCAAAGGTTCCCTCACCTTTTGCTTTGATCTTTCCATCAGATCTGGAAGCCATCTCGCTCTCTGCCTTGATCCTGCTCCTAATCTTGGCCTTGGTAGCAATAGCTCTCGCCATTGCTGTTGCTTGGGATATGTGCTATTGCAGGCCATATCACTGTGCTGTGTCTTGGTGCTAGCCAGCAGTATTTATAGCCCACAGCTACCACAACCACTTATAGGATAACCAGCCCCACACAAGTGGTCACATGTATTCTATACCAGATGGACAGAGTCTTATTGATTCCTGCAGCTTGTCCCTGCTCAGATAGGTCTTACTGGGTAGCTTGGACCAGTGACCACACACTTGGTTCTGTGTAGGAAAATCTCCTTGACAGCATGTTAGGCCTCTAGCTAAGAACTAGAGAAGAAAGCCCACAGCCTAGGCAGACAGTCATGGGCCTTCATTGGAGGACACCTGTCCAAGAGCACCTGGAGCTACAAGACACTGTAGCATTGCCACCAGGGGTCCATAGTGGATCAATACAGGGGGGTTGTATCTCAGCAGGATCATTCTCTTGCTGAAAGAACATGATATCTCAAGAGTTTACAAAATGTGAATATTCCTGAGAGTGAGGTGCAATTCCAAAAGTAAGGAATATACATGGATGTAACTACGAATATATACTAAGTACTACTTTAGGGTAAGCCTTGTTTAAGGCCAGTATAGAATACTATAGAATACGATGGAATGTCTATGATGTAATATTAAGTAATTGTTCAGGAATGTTTGAGAGAATGCTATAGATATTGATAAGATAGTGGTGATATCATAGATAAGATAGCGAGAGATTAGATAAGACTGTTGATAAGATAAGATAAGGAGGAAAATAATAAAGGTAGAAATTGTGGTCCTAACATTATCTCCTTCCCAGGTTGAAACTCTGGAGAGACCAAGTTTTACAGTGTGAGATTCAATGGGATTTGGAAACAATGATTGCATGGAACATGTGGAGCTGAGATGTGCGAGATGTGACATCAACAGGAATGATGAGAAAATTATCCAAGAGAAAAGAGTTTAAATAGAGAAAGGGTTGATACAGCACAAAGGCACACAGCAGCCTAGCAGCAGATATTGGGAGTGAGTATGGTTGTAGTTGTACTCAGAACTGTGTAGATGTTATCTCCTTCCCAGGTTGTAAGACAGGAAGTCAAATGATGGTATGTAAAAAAGAAAATGTCTAGAAAAAGAAGGCATTAATAAGCATAGAAAATTTTTTGTTGTTTTTGGTGGTTTAGCTATACTATATCAGATTCTGTTATACTACGTATACTTTGTATAACTTCATAAATAGAAATATCTCTATGTATTATCATCCATATTGATGTTTGTTCTTTTCTTTCACTCACTATTTCTATTATCTCCATTTCAGGCCGAAAGTCCCAAGAGGCCAATAAATATGGATACTTTCAAGGTTTGGGTGGAGGAGGGGAAGTGGAGGAAGATAAAGATAAATATCTAAAGGGGTATCAAGTATTTATGTGTGGATTATCATTTTTCTGGGTATAATGCATTTATGTGAGGTTTTTGTTTTTAAATGATTTTTTTTTTGAAAGACTATCCACTGGTATCAAGCGATTACGTTGGGTTTTTGATTTTATAAAACTATCGACAATAAATAAATGGATTTGACTTTTCTCATGAAGTCAAGGAAATGGATTGCATGGCTTTTCACGTAAAACCAGTGAAACAAGTGATGAAACTTCATTTATCTAATTGATATCGGTTTTGGTGGTGGTGACTTTGAATCTTTCATCACAAGTTGGGGGATAAGGAAGGGGTTGACAAGTTTTGAGAGTTGTGTCATAGACTACAGAAGGGTCTTTTTATTGACCAATGGCAGTTTTATAATGTCTTGCCATTGACTAATGACTGTTTTAACATCTTCTCATCGATGGCAAGTGTTTTTATAAAACATCTACAGCACTACATCAAGCCTTTTTATGACATGCTGAGGTTGTTACAATTTTCCCTCTCTCTCACTCTTTGTACCATCATGAACTCTCTCTCATTTTCTCCTTGTACTTTTAACCTTCTCTTTCATTGTCTCTTTTCACAATCTCTCATCTTCTCCTTGTTCTTCTTGTCTCTTCTTGTTCTCTTTGTACTTATTTCTTATAGCCATCTCTTTCTTCTTCATTGTCTCCTCTTTATTTCTCCTTGTTCTCCCTTGATACTAACTATCTCTCTCTCTTGTCCTATGACCTTCCTCTCTTTCTTTTCTTCTGCCTAGCTTCACTATGCCTCAAGTCTGAATGTGGGGGGTGTGAGTTTTGTCTTGATTTCACTAAACTGATGTTGCTATTGTCCAGTGACTGGATGGTTGGGATATCAACTGGGACAGATATTGTGGAGTTGATATTATGAAAGAGGAGGCAGAATATTGACTGGGGCAGGTATTGCAGAGTCAACAGATAAGAGAGGGGGTTCTTGTGTTGTTATGGGGGAGGTGCTGTAAACAAACTCTTGACAAGCTTGTCAAAGTTGGTGTCGAGGATCCTGGGCACACTAGGAGAGGTGGGATGACCTAGCTATCACCCTGATGTGACATTATGGGTAATCATGTGAACTCAGGTCCAACTACCATGTGAACCATATGCTGCAATCAATACCCACTGCAGAAGGGGGGCTAGTGCACTATGCCCAGTAGCAACTTTATCCTTATCTAGACAGCAGATGATCATATGTAACAATGTGGGCCCAGTGCTGGTCTGGTACAGTGTGGCCTGTAATTGCCCTTCCACTTAAGCCTGCAGGCCAGCTATGGGTGACTTCGAGCAAAGTGCTCTAGGTCAGGAATGGGGGGAGGTATTGTATTGAGGAGAGAGGACAGTAAGGCAATAAGTTTGCACTCAACAGGCACGAGGTGAGAGGCAAAGAGGGGTCAATGATGATAAGTTGCAATTCACTGCCAGGCCCATGTCAACCACTCAAAAGCTGGAATTATGACACTGTGGGTAACCACCAGTCCTATGATGACCACAATTGTTCTCAATGACGAAGGGGAGAGGAAAACAAATGGAGGGTGTTGGCTATGTCTTTCACCAATGGGGGAGGATGTCAAGGGGTGAAGAGCCTGGCAACAAGGAGGGCACTCTTGGAATTTGAAAGAACATGATATCTCAAGAGTTCACAAAATGTGAATATTCCTGAGAGCAAGATGCAATTCCAAGAGTAAGGAACATACATGGATGTAACTATGAATATATACTAAGTACCACTTTAGGGTAGGCCTTGTTTAAGGCCAGTATAGAATACTATAGAATATGATGGAATGTCTATAATGTAATATTAAGTAATTGTTCAGGAATGTTTGAGAGAATGCTATGGATATCAATAAGATAGTGGTGATATCATAGATAAGATAGCGAGAGATTAGATAAGACTGTTGATAAGATAAGATAAGGAGGAAAATAATAAAGGTAGAAATTGTGGTTGTAACACTTGCTTGGAAGCATACACATGGTACATGCCAGTTATGTCAGGAACATAACAGAGAGGATATCTGGTCCAATGTGTTGTGTGGTGAGTTTGTGCTAATATGTAGTAGCATTAGAAACACTGAGATCAATTTCTGCATACTTGAGAAAGCATGAAAGCTGGAATGGGGACAGAAATGGAGGCAGGACTGATTTTCTGAGACATTATGAATGGGTGTAGTTGGAACTGAAGTGGATTGGCTATTCAATCCAGATCAAGGAAGCAAATTAGCTAGCATCTGAAGAACAAGAACTGATGTAAGTGAGTTAACATCCAATGGCCCAGGCACAGGATTCAGAGATGGTAGCAGCTGTGAAGGAGTCTGCACATGTGCCTTGCAAGCTGGGTGTAGGAATGATGCCTTGTTGGAAATATTGAATAAAAGAATGTTGGGCAACATATGCAATGTGGCCTGCCCTTCCTCCTATGAGCTGATTAGAATTTTTTTGATGCAATATTATAGAGCCATACCAAAGTGTGAGCCCAATTGAATATTATAGTGGAAGTGAGTGGGATGGTAACATCTGATGGTCTGATATATATAAGACCTTCATCATGCTTGTTTTTGTATATTTTTGCAAGTTTCAGGCACCATCAAGCAAGGCACACATCAAGGTCTGATATAGTTTGGGACAGGATTTGGTCTTATTTTAAAATTACATGATTAGACCATTCAATCATTGAAATGAAAGGAAATACCTGGTTCTTGTCCAACATACCTGATTTTTCATCTCCAGCATTGGCATTAGCTTGATATGAGGGAAGTTTCTCAACATGTTTCATATCAATGAGTATCTTTGTTGTGCCAGAATCCCCAATGGTGTTAACAATCTTGTGGACCATTTCCTTGTAGTCCAACTCATTGTCTACATCCATTGCCTCACTTGTGCACTGGCTAGATAAATTTTTGTAAAATCAGACAACTAAAAATGTGGAAAGTCAAACCTCTTCACCTTCAGTATAATGTACATACTTGAATGAAAAGTGCTGCTTGCCAAAGATCTTGTACTGGGCTTTTCCATGTTTCTTGAGCATGCTTTCCAAGAATTCAATATAGTTAGTCTTGTTGAGTGGAAAAAGTAGTTTCTTAGTTTTTATGGATTTTTCTTGTCACTTGGCAGTAGCTCTGGCCTTAGATGACTGCTTGAGTGTTGAATAGACAGTAAAGGCTACTGTAAAGGCATGCTGCCTCTCCACAGATTGAGCTCCCAGGCCTGGCCGCTCAAACATGTGGGCAATGTACAGTGGCTCAAAAAAGTGTCCCTGTTACATGAAGTGTATAAAGATAGTTCTGCTTACTAGTTATCTCTCTGGGCAATACTCACTAAGAGACTGATGTCCAGAGAGCATAATGTTCAAGGGATCAAAGGACTAAGGACTCAAAGAAGGTAGTGTCTGGGACACTCAAGTGAATACTCAGAGGCTTGAAGGTGATTCCAGAGAGGTATGCTTGTATTGTGTAGATTGAGAATGGAGTATAATGGTAGGTAAGGTTAACTATTTATAGGAGAGGGGAATGTGCACAGACCAAGCTAAGAGAGGAATTGAAAGTAGTAGAAGGTCATAGAATGAGAAAGAAGAATGGAGTTAATTGAGAAGATGGAATGAAATCCAGTCCATGTTGATGATGAGTAAATAACTTGTATTCAATATGTAAGTAGTTCTCCAGGTATGACAATAGGAATATTCAGAGAAGAGCATGATACAGTGAAAGAGAATGAAAACTGTAACATTACCCCCTTTGTACAGTCAAACTCCAGATTTGACAAGTAGTCCCTGTTCTAGCCAGGCACTAGGCAGAGGGTCCAGAGGCTTGTCCATAAATAGCAGCCACTTGGAATGGGGAAAGGCGGTCAAACAGACAATTGCTAATGATGTGGCCAGGTTGAGAGCATATGCCACAATTGTGGTGGGAACAGGCTCATTCTGAATGTACCCAGTTGTGACAGAAGTCACACTGGAGAGTAAGACATTGGTGAGTGGAATGGCTGGGGGCAGCAAGGCAGCAATGGGAACAAATGTATTCAGGACATTCTTCATGATAGTGGCCAAGATGATGGCAGTGAAAGCAGATGGTGTTAGGAGAAGCAGGATGATGATGAAGTCACTCAAGATATGGCATAATGCGAGTAAGGGAAGAAAGAACTAAATTTCTGTTGGATAGGGGAATAAATCGTGCCATATCAGTGGGAATAGGGATTGTGGGAGCTTCATATTCATCATTAGATGAGCTCTCAACTATGGTGGAAGTCTCAGAGATGGGAAGGGAAGATATCCTAGTGAAAAATGGGGGTGGAACCAGAAGTGGGGCAGTCTGAGGGGTAACAAGGAGGAACTGGTCAACACATTTGATGTATGTGTCATGCTATTCCTGGGGAAGAGAAAGGAAAATACAACAGAAAGTGGGGTGAATAGTAGCTAGAGGAAGATTTTGAATAAAATCAGCAAAGCTGTGCACATGGAGAATAGTAAGTACATGACTGGATAATGCTCCTAGGGTGAAGCGAAGGGAAATCTTGTTAACTCCAGAGGACTAAAGTTGTTGAGTGCAAGCAATGCTGTGGAAGAGGCAGATCAGCTCATGAGAGATCTCATCACTATGGAACAGAGGGTTGTCTTCAAGGACATAAAAAATGGTGGGGGAGTCAAGGACAGCAGAATACAAGAGGTGGGCAGTGTGTGTGGGGAGGAACATGGGGTACACATTGCAGGTGCGAAGAGGAAAGGACAGGGTGGATTGAGAAGAGGGTGCTACCAAGGAGGATAGAAAGGCCATTGTGCTGGCCTTCCATCAGAGGTTATGAAGCTTTTTATAGGTGGAAAGGATCAGGATCGCATAACAGAGATTATTTTCTAGCTTCCAGGTGTTTTTGGCTGGGGAATATCCTTTCCATGTGGTCAAGAACTTACGGCGGGAAGTGGGGCTCTTGTGAGCTAAGATGGCTTTCACTTCATACTCTTCTTTGTCATTGATAACATCAGGTGGAGGTTCAGGAAAGGAAGGGCCATGGGTCTCAGTGAAGTGATAGGATGATAAGAGAGAGGCATGGAAGACATCATGTATCTTCCAGGTATGAGGGAGGTGGAGTTGATAGGTGAGGGGGGATAGAACATGAGTGATTTCAAAAGGTCCCATTTGTTTGAGTGCCAGTTTCCTAGATGGGAGCTTAAGACAGAGATTAGTTGCCTCAAGCCACACCTTATCTCCTACTTTCCAGGGAGAGAATCTTCAAGATGATCTCATAGACATGATCTTTTGAGCAGATTCATGGGCAGCAAGGGCTTCCTTATGGGCTTCTTTGAAAAGGGAAAGTCAGTTCTCGAGGACAGGGATGAATGTCTTTCTGATGGGAGGGTAGGAGCAGGGTTCATATCCATATAGGAGGAAGAATGGAGATTTCTTGGTAGAGCTATATGGGATGGAGTTGTGGTGGAATTCGGTGGAAGTAAGGAAATGAGCCCAGGACGATGGGTTATTGGCACAGAAGATTTGTAGATATGTTTCTAACTCTTGGTTGGTTTGTTCTATTTGTCTGTCCATTTGAGGGTGATAAGTGGTGGAAAGTTGGACATCGTATTTTAGTAGACAAGCAAGCTCTCTGGCAAGGGCAGAGGTGAACTGAGGTCCACAATTAGAGATGAGAGTGTCATGGAGACTGAACCATTTGAAGACAAAGTCAAAAAATATCTGGGTGATTCCCATGGCATCGATGGTTTTGGAGCAAGGGTTGAAGATTACCCCCTTCATAAGCCCATGATCTACTATGACCACGATAGAATCATACCCAGCGGATGGAGGGAGGTTGGTAATAAGGTCAACAGAGAGTTGCTTGAATGGGAGGATGGTGGTCAATGGAATGGAGTTTAATGGTGGAGCAGTGGGATGGGTGTTGACCTTGTTTTGCTGACAGATGGCACATCCATCAATGAAATTTTTGACAAAAGAAAAAAGGCCAGGCCACCAGTAGTCATGTTCAAGAATGGACTTGGTGTGAAAGATACCCATATGACCAGAAAGGGGAGAGGAATGAATCACATGAGGAAGAGCAGAACAAGAAGGGGGAGGAACAAACATTCATCCTTTGAAATAAAGATGTCCATTATCAAAGGACCAGTCAGAAAGTGAAGCATGGGAAAACAGGGGTGAGCCCTTCTGCAGAGCAGAGAGGACATGGAGAACAAAAGGGTCTGAAGGGGTAGAAGAAGAAATTGACTTGGCCAGGGCAAGATCAAGAGTATTGATAATAACTGGGTTGGAAACAATGGAGGAATCAGAGTTATCTAAGGAAGTGTCCAGGAAATCCTTGTGAGAGAGAGTGTCAGCCAGTCCCATATGAGACCCAGGGGTGATGACCCATTCAATGTGGAAGTCTTGGAGAAACGAGGCCCACCGAACCTAGCAATGGGAAAGTTTTCGGGAATCTTTGATATATGAGAGATTTTTATGGTTGGTGATGATGGATATGGGGAAGGTAGTGCCTTGAAGGTAGTGTTTCCATTCTGAGAGGGCTAAGATGACAGCAAGGAGCTCTTGGTCATAGATGTCATAATTCCATTCGGCTAGGAAGAAGGTCTTGGAGAAATAGATACAGGAATGAAGATCTCTGTTCAAATCCTTCTGCATGAGGATAGCACCAGCAGCAAGTAAAGAGGCATTAGTCATAATGGAAAAAGGGTGGGAAGTGTCAGGGATGGAGAGAACAGGGGTGGAGGAGAAGATTTGGTGAAGGGTGTCAAAGGTACATTGCTGAAGAGGACTCCAAGTCCATGGTTGATCCTTTTTGATGAGGAAGATAAGAGAGGTGATGATGTTGGAGTAATTGGGGATGAACTTTCAATAGAAATTTGTGAAGCTGAGGAAAGAATGGATGCCTTTGACTGAGGTAGGAGGTTTCCAAGAGGTGATGGTGGAGAGTTTGGTAGGGTCCATATGAACCTGTCCCTCACTAATGATCATACCAAGATACTCCATGGTTGAGGAGTCAAACGAACATTTAGAGAGTTTGAGGGAGAGGTGATGGTCTCTTAGTTGTTGGAGAACTTATCTAGTTCATTCATGATGGAGGGAGAGGGGGCTGTTCATATGAATGCTGAGGTCATTGATATAAATTTTCAGCCAATGCTCTGCAATCATATCAGTGAAGATGTGGTTCATAAAGCCTTGGAACATGGTGGGGCCATTGCAAAAACTGAAGAACATGATGGTCAGTTCAAATAAACCAAGGGGAGTGATGAAGGCGCTCTTCCATTGATCCTCTTCCCTGAGTCGGATGTTGTTGTATCCCCACCTGATGTCAAACTTGATGAAGTAGATGGAGTCCTTCATGTCATCAACTAGTTCCAAAATGAGGGGGAGAGGATAGGCATTTCAAACTGTGTGACTATTGAGGTAGCAGTAGTTCTGATAGGGTCAAAGAGAGCCATCCTTCTTTGGGACAAAGAAGAATTGAGCAGCTTGAGGGGACTTGGAAGGAACAATGCGACTGGTCCTGAAGTGTTCTTCTATGAAGGCTTTGCAAACTTCTTTCTCTGCTGGGTTGAGGGGATACACCTTGGCTATCTTAGGAATGAAGGTATCCCTCAGTTCGATGGTATGATCATAAGGTCAGTGAGGGGGAAGTTGGTCATGAGTTTTCTTGGCAAAGACATTGGCAAAGTTGGAACAGAAGTCAGGGAGAGATATTTCCTTGGGTGGTTCAGTGAGGGCAAGTTCCATGGAGATGGTGGTCTTGTTGATGGCTTCAGAAGTTTCTGTGTTAGGATGGAAAGGGTTGTGTGAGGATTGAGTGGAGGTGAGGTTAATGAAGAAGGTGGACCAATTGATATGGAGGTTTCACTTTCAAAGCCAGGGCATTCTGAGGATTATTTGGGGGGGGGGAGAGGCAAACCACCATAAACCTCACAGAGTCAGAGAATAGGCTGGAAGAGAAGGCAATGATGGTTGTCCATTTAATGGTTCCCTTGATATTGGGAGTTCCATCAACATTGTAAGCTGTAACTGGGGAGGTGACTAGGGAGAGTTTGAAGATTCCCTTGGAAAGGAGATGAGGGTCTAGGAAGTTTCCTGTTGCTCCAGAATCGATGAGGGCAGTGGTGTCAATGTTTTGTTTCAGTCCATGTAGCATGACTGGGAAACACATGGTTCAATTGCTAGTTGGTGCTACAAGTACATGATTCAACATAAGGGAAGGAGATGTTGATGCAGCTTCTCTTCTTAAAAATCCCATGCTTTCTTGATTCCAGGGACATAGATAGTAGCGATTTCCTTGGAGAATTCTTTGTAACACATCTTTAAAACAGAGAAGATATCAGAGTCACTTTTTCCTGAAGTCTTTAGAGAGTTGATATATTGGCCCAGCTTGGATGGAGCTGGGGTTTCTTTGGGTGGGGGGTTCGTCTTGGTGCTTCAAATGTTTTGTCTCAGGGTGGAGGTCAAGAGTGGTCCTTGTCAAAGGAAGGGGTTTCAACAGTTGGAGGAATTGTGACCTTTCTTTCAGCAGTGGAAATATAATCCTTCTCTGATGCATCAGGCTCATTTGGGGGATGTAAGCTTAGACAGGGTGGTGCTGTCAATGTCCATGGTGTTAGGATCCTTTGGTGCAGGGCAGAAGGAAAAGGGTTGGAGTCATCCACTCCTTAGGGCCTGAATTCTCATTTTCTGAGTGTGGAATGTCTTTGCTTGTTTGATTCACTTATTGATGGTGTCTGGGATAGGGGTCATGGAGAGGATAATCATGGCAATTCGTTGGTCAAGCCCCAAGGAGAATTGGTCAATAAGGATGACATTGTCAGTGATTCCTACCTTGCTGAACAGGTTTTGGAAGTCAGTGACATATTGTTGGAACCCATCGTTTGTGGTTCCATCAGGGCCTTTGAAGGACTTCTGGGCAAGTTTAGATAAGTCCAGATGGGCGGTGGCTTTGGTGTCATAGGGATAAAAGGTGGTTTCAAAATTCTCTGCAAACTTGTCAAAAGTTTTCTCTCTAGCATCCATGAGGGGGTTGGTGAGCTTGTTGAAATGATCATGCTATTTCTATAGCATTATTGATACCCATATTTATCACTTCAATGATACTTTACAACTCTTATGACTAAACGCAACTATTTATCGAATCTCCATCCTATCATACACCCCAAATACCAACTACACGATACTGGCTATCCTAGTAGTCACTACCAAACTCCCTCCTAAGCTACATCCATGCCATACTCCAATAATGCCTATACAATACTCCACTACACCTGTTGTATACCCACCTCACATGTATCCTATAACCTACCTACCATAACTGTCATCCTACAGATAACCCCAGCCTACAATTAGATATCATATTCCACAAGGAATAGTCTCGAGCATGACTATAAACCTACTCTGACCTACATGTCTGTAAAACTGTATTCCTATCTAGTATCTGCTGCCAGGCTGCTGTGCACCCAGGTGCTATATTAGATAACAAGACTCCCCAACGATACATCTAGACCTGCCTAGATACTCGTTACTCCCACAAGATACTTAATGTATCATCACTCCAACATCTAGATGTCTAGCCTCACCTAGACAACACCACCATACATCGCATTAGACATGCACTCTTCATATACCGCCCCTTTGGTATCCAGCATACCCAAAACCCTACAAACATGCTTGACGCATACCCTATCAGCATTCAACATGCTTCCTTCATAGATGCCATCATAGATTTTATTCTCTATTTAGATACTAGTTTCCTATCTTTGGACTTATATCATCATTTCTCTTGCTCCTGCAGACGTCACATCATGTACGCCTCAGCTACCACACATTCCATGCACCAATATTGGTACACATGTTCATCCTTACCAATATTACTCCCATCTCGTTATATCCAATTATTTGGATTAGTTTATTTATCTTCAGACAGATATTCTCACAACCACGCATTAGATAATCCTTCCTTCCAATTTCACCATATTCCATACCTGCCCTGAAGTAGTTAGTATATATAGTACTACATTCCCATATACGTACTTAGCTTTGAAATTGCTCTTCTCTCTCTCACATATTGTCTTGATTGGCAATGCTTGAGATATTGAGTCTATGATTTAGCTTTTTGGTTGAGGCTTTCCCTTTCACTTGTTATCCCACATCTCAGCAAAGGATGCTCCTTGTCCTTTGCTCATCTTGTTCAAGGTGGTGGTCACCTTCTCTTCATCAGTGGAATACAGGATGGAGTTCAATGCAAAGTAGGCCTTCATAGCCTTAATCCATCAGGGGGCATCATCAGACTTTCCAGAAAAGTCAGCAGAGAGAGCTGCCTTTAACTTGGTGGCTCAAGAGGATATTTTTGGCACAGGGGGTCTGGGGTTGCTAGGGACTTTTGGTGATGCTGGGGTGGGGCTCAGGAGAATGGGAGACTCAGTCCTGCAAAGAACTGGGGTGTACTTGGTCTGGCAAAGGGCTGTGGTGTGCTCAATGCAGTGTGAGGGGGTGAGTTGACTTCCATGTCACTCAGTGGGTCATCAGGGACTCAGATGTGTCATTGGGAACTTGCTGTGACAGTGAAAGGGTCCTACACTTGAGAAGGTGGGACCAGGGTAATTCTCAATCTTTTGTTACATGAAGCATGCAAAGATAGTTCCACTTACTAGTTATCTCTCTGGGCAATACTCACTAAAAGACTGACATCCAGAGAGCGTAATGTTCAAGAGATTGAAGGACTAAGGACTCAAGGGAGGTAGTATCTGGGACACTCAAGTGAATACTTGGAGGCTCGAAGGTGATTCCAGAGAAGTACACTTGTATTGCATAGATTGAGAATGGAGTACAATGGGAGGTAAGGTTAACTATTTATAGAAGAGGGGAATGTGCCCAGACCAAGCTAAGAGAGGAATTGAAAGTAGTAGAAGGTCATAGAATGAGAAAGAAAAATGGAGTTAATCAAGAAGACAGAATGAAATGGAGTCCACGTTGACAATGAGTAAATAACTTGTGTTTGATATGTGAGTAGTTCTCCAGGTACAACAATAGGAATATTTGGAGAAGAGCATGATACAGTGAAAGAGAATGAAAACTGTAACAGTCCCAATGTTTGGCTATTTTGCAAAGATTTGTGACAATATCCATCCATGATCAAGTTTCAAACTATTCCAGGTTTACCACTTCTGAACCCAGAAGTGTTATTTCAGAACCATATCCCAGAACCACTGATTCCGAAGGTACTTCCGGAATTTTCCCATGCTCTTCTGCAGGTTCCAAGACTAGCATCTTGGAACTGCCCCAGAACCATTTCCAACTTTTTCCTGTGCCCATTCCAAACTCAGAATGGGCTTTTATTACACTTAGACTTTCATCATTTCTTAGCTGATACTTACAACACATGTTACACATTTTTTTCAGATCTGTTTACACCACATCATACATAACATCATACATGTTATGAATAACGGTGAATCAAACACTCCACAAGGCTTGGACGATCTTTCAGGCTACATGAGTCCTGGCAGAACGAATCTGGTGGGGAGCCTTAGTCCATACTATTCCCAACCCTATGGTGACCAGTTGGTCAGAGCAATGAGTTGTTGGAGGAAGAATACAAATGGATTAGACTGGGGATTCCAGTCACAAAGTATCTACTTTATATATGTACATGGATGGAGCATGGACCAAGCTGTGCGTGTACTAAACTACTAAGTATGGTATTATACGTGTGAGAATATTAAATGGGCTGTGTGGGAAGAAGATGGAGATTAAAAGGTCGTGGTAACCATGAGGTATGATGTCATATGACGTCATAGGTCTGGACTTGGTCATGTGATGTTCCCACGGTCACGTGCACAGTCACGTGATTTGGACGATGAAAGTTGTAAGGTAAAAAGTTTGAAAATATTCATATTATAACATTACCTCCTTTTTAGGACTCGAATTCCAGGCGAGTCGGTGTTTTTTCGGTTTCAGTGAGGTTTTCAAAGGGATAGAAGAGAGCGGCAAAGGAAGATGCGGATAAGCCGCAGAGTTTACAAGGAGCGGAAGGATTACGTTTGTGGAAATCAGCTACTGCATCCAGTGCAGTATTAATGATGTCACTAGATTCCCATGTTCGATCAGTTTTGTCATAACCCTTCCAGTGCACTAAATATTCTAGTTTCCTGTTCTTCATTCTAGAAGCAGCAATGAAGTCAATTTCAAATTGTTCTTCTCCTTCTTCATCTATCTTGATAGCGTCAGGTCAAGATTTTGGCTGACCAGGCAGTGTTTCTCTGTAAGGTTTGACACGAGATATGTTCACAGTAGGATGGATATGAACGTGATTAGGAAGGTTAAGTGTAACTGCATTAGGAAGGACTTGAGTGATCTTGTATGGTCCAATCCATTTTTGCATTAGCTTTTTTGCCATATAAGGAAGTTTTAATTTATCAGTTGATAACCAGACTTGCTGGCCAATAGAATATTCGGGTGTGTCTAATCGTTTTTTATCGGAAGAGGTGATCATCCTCTCTCATGTAGCTTCCAGCACTTCTTCTATTTCTCTATGGCTATGGCCAATCTCCTGAGCGAAGCCTGAGAGTTTTCCTTCGAAACCCATATGAGGAGTGTAGTTTCGAGTAATGTTAAAAGGAATGTCTCCGGTGGCTGTAGTGACGGTGTTGTTATGGGAGAATTGGGCCATTTTTAGCCAGTTAGCCCAATTGTTCTGCTTCTTTCCAATATATGCGTGGAGATATTGTTCAAGATCTCGATTAATGTGTTCTGTTTGGCCATCTGTTTGGGGGTAGTAGGCCGTG
>JBBPSW010000227.1:0-14857 GCA_038093775.1 Butyriboletus pseudospeciosus | reverse complement strand
TCTCCACAGCCACTGGGCCAAATCACATGACCCAGGGACCGATTTGTAGCCAAGGGTTTGTACTTTGTTTGGTCACACCAAAGCTGAGCGCAGTTCCCACGGGTGTTTGCGGTGCACTTCGCGCACCATGTCCAGGTTAGTTATTGCAACAGTTTTGGAGGTCACTGTAAATCTCTACATGCTGATTGGTAACGGCATCTCTAACAAAGTGGTAATGAATGGGGATATGTTTTGTGCGACATTCAGTAATGGGATTGTTAGCCATAAATATGGAACCCTGATTGTCACCACAAATAGGAATAGGTTTAAGATTGTAGCCAATCTCCCCAAACATTTGTTTAATCCATATGACTTGGTGAGTACAATCACTCAAAGCCATATATTCTGCTTCAGTAGAAGACAGAGCAGTGGTTTTTTGTAAATGAAAATTCCACAGAAAAACTCCATTTGCCAATTTCAAGAAGAATCCCATTTGGGAATGGCAAGTATCTGGATCAGCACCCCAGTCAGAGTTGGTGCAAGCAGTAATACTGCCTTCAGATTGTCCATCATACACTGGTGAGTAGGTATGAGTATCAATGAGGTAGCAACATATATAAAGAGCTTTATCTAAGTGCTCTTGTGTCGGGTTGGCAGACATTCAAGCCATCTGAGTGACTGCATATGCAATGTCAGGTTGAGTGCCAAGCATGAGGTATAGGAGTGAGCCTATAACTGTCTGGAAATGTGTATGGAGTTCCTGGTTGACAGGGGCATCACTCTTCAGGGGTTGGTATCCTTGAGGTAGAGGTGTACGAGCTGGTCGTGCATTGATCATTCTGCATCATTCAAGTACTTTGTCAAGGTAATCGCACTGATTGATTTCCAATTAGCAACCTGTTCAAGTTATTCTCATTTGGAGGAATTCACATGTTTCCCTGAGATCGTGGCATTCCCACCTTTTCATAAAGGCAGCTTTTAGTTCATTGACTAAAGCTTTTGAGGGGCCACAGAAAATGGCATCGTCTACATAAATTATGGCTAGGACGATTTTATTGCCATATTTATATATAAATAGACTGGCATTGGTTTGAAGACGCTCAAAACCTAGTGTTTTCATTGACTCATTTAGAGTCTTCCACCAAGCTAATCCAGCTTGTTTAAGCCCATAGAGGGTGTAGAGAAGGTATAAACATTTGCCTTTATATTGAGGAGGGGCAAATCCTTCTGGAAATTCCATATAGATCTCCTCATCTAGTTTGCCATATAGGTAGGCAGATTGCACATTGAGACCAGTAATATACCAGTTCTCTAAGGTGGAGAGGGTGAGCATGCATCACACAGTTTCAAAACACACTACTGGGCTAAAGATCTGATTGAAATCAAGACCTTCAGTTTGCAAGAATCCTTTCACTACTAACCGGGCTTTCTTTCAGCTGTCAGTCTTTATGTCAAAAACCCATTGATTTTTAATGACCTTTCTGTCTGTGAGTCGATCTACTATCTTGAATACCTTTCAATCCTTAAGGATCTTCAGTTCATCTTGGCAGGCATCAGTCCAAAGCTTTTGCTCAGAATCTGGGAGGTGTGAAATATTGCAGTAAGACCACTTGTGATAGTTAGGTTTAGATCCCTCTGAGGGAGGGATAGCCTTTGCACATAGGAAAGAGACCAATGCGTCTCCCCCTTCCTGCACTAGATGTTCAACACCCTCTTCTGAAGGAGAGGGCAAGTGAGGGATAGGAGCAGGAGGTGGTATTGGTTCCCTTGAAGGGGCAGAAGGCTGTGATTGACCGGTTAATTTCTTCCAGTCAGCAATCTTTTTGATCTCCTTTAATTGGTGAGTAGAGTTTCTTTGTTCACCATAGATGTTGCCAGACTGTTTGGGAGGTTGGTGAATTTGCTCAGACTTCCTGGGCAAGGCAGGTGGTGCATCTAGTTGAGGTACTCTCTTAGGAGGAGTATGAGGTGGAGGTGGAGGCAAGGCTGGAGGTGTTCACTCTTGCTGATCACAGGAGTTTGGTTGTATGGGTTCTGGTGAGGGAGCTTGCATAGGAGCTGGTTGTTTTGCCCAAGGGGCATCATGAGGGAAATCCTCATCATGATCATTACCATGTGGGGGATCCACTGGTGGATTGTGTGGGTGAGGTTGACATGGAATTTCACTTATAGACCTATGAGGCCGAGCCTTATCATACTTAGGGAATAAATTCTCATCAAAAATGGCATGGGCATACACATGCAGTGAATTATCTGGTCATATGAACAAGAAATTCTTGTCATTATTAGGGGCAATGCCCAAATAGACCATTAGTTGTGATTTAGGTTGCAACTTTCCACTGCATGTATCCACTGGTAGGTGGACATATGCACCACATCTGAAGACGTGTAGATGAGAGATGATTGGAGGAACTTTATATAAAAGTCCATAGGGTGTCCTCCATTGTAAACCCTGTTTGGGAGTGCAGTTGTAAACATGTGCCGCATGCATTAGAGCAAACTCCCAGTAAGAGGGAGGTAGGCAAGCATGAAGATGCATCACCTGAGCCTTGTCCATCAAGGTTCAAATGAATCATTCAGCATGACCATTCTGCTGAGGGGTATGGTGTGCAGACTCATAAACACGAATGCTGTGGTTGCACATCAATTGCCCAAAGGCTTTTGATTTGTATTCTCTCCCTGAATCAGACATCCAACCCATGATTTTCATATTATGTTGGGTGGAGACATACTTGATGAAGTCTTTAGTGGCTGATAAGGCCTGATCCTTAGAGCGGAGGCATTGAGCCCAGCCTGTTATGATAATAACACCACTTCCTAACTTCTACACCTTTACCATACACCTTAACTACACTTTCTACGTTAATACATCACATGACCGTGGGAATCATCACATGATTCATCACATGACTAGTCCAGACCTATGACGTCATCCCTACATCATACCTCATGTGTACCATGTACCTTTCATCTCCAACCATCTCCATGGACTTCCTTATCTATTATGAGAACTACGATCTATGATTCCTTAATCTCCACCTCCCCTATCCTCTTTAATCTCCGTCTCCATTCCCACCAGATCGAATCTTGGTTCTCTTTCTTAATATTCTCACGAGATCGGATCTCTTCATCTCTGCTCTCTTCCATTCTCTCATCTCACCTATTTAATATTCTCATGAACCCTGACCTCACAGTAAACACGACTACTTAATATCCGTTGTACCTGTGAGAACACTCCCACAGACATTAACCTATATGTAGTAAATTAGTACACGCACAGCTTGGTCTGTGCACGATCATGTAAACTATATAAGTAGACAGCTGATGACTGGGTACTCCCAGTCTAATCCACTTTGTTAGTTGTTTGCTACTTCTGGCATTGTGCTCCTTGGCGCATACCTTCATAACAAGTCATTGCTCTTGCCTGCCTGGCCAGTAATATGGTTCACCTGGGTATACTGTAGGCTTGGAACCTGTGCGGATGACGACTCATCCACTCACTCTGCTTTCTCTTTTGATCATCCTCTATTCATTATTCTATTCTGCCAGAACTCATGTAGCTGAGAAGATCTATCCGAGCCTCGTGATAGTTGTTTGGCATCAGGCCAGACCGTGTTCGGGTTCGCCCCGCTCACAACACTTGGGATTTGACCTTGCGCACTCGCTCAGGCCAGTGTTGCTCCTATAGGTCACAACACAGCCCATGGATATATAGTCATCATAGAAGACTATGGCATATTTATGCCAATAATATGATTTGACCTCAAATGATTTGAGATCTGAGTGTATCAACTTGAATGGTTTAGTTGTGCACATTTCATTTGAAGGAAACAGGTGATTGACCTGTTTTCCTAGCTGGCAGCCAGGGCAGACAGGCTCTGCTGAAGGTATCTGCACATCAGGGCAGTCCTTGGTATGTTTTCATGCAGCTCTTAGTACATCCTTGGAGGGGTGCCCAAGATGGTGATGGAGTAAATCGTAATTGAGTGCAATCATGTCAATATTTGCAATACTCAATGATTGGACAACTGGTGCCCAAGCCCAATACAGTGGCTCAAAAAACTGTCTGCATGTTTGGTCATTTTTCACTAAACACATTATTCCCCAATAACCCCTAATCCTTACCCTAATATATAGGTGTATGAAATAAAGCACTGACCCTTGGCTTCCTATCCATCAAGGGTTTAAGACATATGAATAAGAATTGATAAACTGGCAGCCATTTCAAAACAATGACTCATTTGGACAGTTTTTTGACTTTAAGTTTTGATTACATATATTGGACCCTAGCATGCTGTAATATGATTACATACATTTGGTAAGGCTTTTATTATGTCACCATTATGTAACTGAGTGTCAGACAACATATATAAACCCATCATTCCATGTTTATTTTCCCACCATCATCATAAAACCCATTTCCATCTCTTAAAGAAACAATATCATCTCTCTCTCCTCTCATGGGCTTTCCTCTAGGAAAATCTCTGCCCAAACTGGCCTAGGGAAGTCTACAGTATGCCAAGTGCTTCAGGAACTCCAGCCAGAGAAGACTAGGCTTCTTGGTGGCTGTCCTTCCAAGCTTACCTCTACCAACAAAAGAGCTATTGTCCAGCAAATTATTACTGGCAAGGCCAGGAATGCTGTTCATGCTGCCCAATACATCAAAACCATTATTGGTACCCCTGTATGTCCTCAGACTGTTAGAAATACTCTCAAAGAAGCCTCCTTAAAGGCTGTGGTAAAGAAGAAAAAGCCACTGCTTGCTAGTGGTCACAAGAAAAGAAGATTAGCCTTTGTTCTCAAGTACCAGCATTGGACTGTGGAGGACTGGAAGAGAGTTACATGGTCAGATGAGATCAAGATCAATAGGATTGGGTCAGATGGGCAAGAGTATGTGTGGAAAAAGCAAGGAGAGGGGCTAATTGCTAGAGAGGTCCAAGGCACAGTCAAGTTTGGAGGAGGTTCACTAATAGTACTGTATGAGGCTGCATAGGGTGGAATGGAGTGGGGATTTTGAGTGAGGTGGAGGGGAGAATGGATGCTAAATAGTATGTGGCCATATTGGAGCAGGAGTTGCTGCAAAGCATGGAGGAATCTGGAATTCCAGAAGATGACATTATCTTTCAACAAGATAATGATCCCAAGCATACCTCTAAAAGAGCCCAAATATGGTTTGAAGAGTGAAACACCAGCTCACTAGGAGATGATGTATCTGGACAAGGGCTACTATTGCTAGGGGCAATAGAGACCTTAAGACCACAGCAGGTATGAGTGAGAATGGGAGAAAACCAAGAGGACAAAACTGAGGTCCTCTGGCAGCAACTTGGGCCTTTATATACTACTCAGGGATTTACACTTGTATACACTAGATCTAAGAGATATCCTGTGTGTAACTATGGAGAACATGAAGAGGAGGCATGGATCAGTACTGCCTTACCTTGAGGCAAGCAGTAATAAGGAACATGAGGACATCGAGTCAAAGATAAGGCCATGAGGCCAAGGTGAAACATACATGAGGCAAAGGAGATTAATATGGCTGTGATGATAAGACACAGCTGAGGAGGAAGAGTGGAACATGAGGTAGGCATGAGGCTGCACTGGTCTGGCCATGAGGCAAAGGTCTGGATTGTCATGAGGGATGAGCATTTAGGTGTTCGGGTGATAGGGGTTAAGGATAGGGGCTAAATGCGAAATCACTCAGATAAAATCAGGAAAAATAGGGAAAATGAAGGGAAAAATAGAGCGTCTGTAACACTATCCCATCTTTAAAAATCAACTTCCAGGCGATTAAAGGGTAGGTTGCTGGATTGGAGCTCTTGGGAGGGCTCACCGAAATCTGTGAAGGTGGAGAGGAAGTCTGATTGACATAAGCAGATTCATCATGGTGCATTGGGATGTAAGTGGTGAAAGTCCTTTACAGCATCGTTAGAACCTTCAAGGTTCTTCAGGGGTTCCCAGGTGCGTTCCTCATCCAAATATCCTTTCCAATGGACAAGATATTCAAGGTGATTTCATTTAAAGTGGGTGTCAACAATATAGTCCACCTCATATTCAATCTCTCTATCTTTTGTGACTTCAACAGGTCCAGGACGGAATGTGGTTTGTCCTGGAAGATGTTCCTTGTAAGGGCGAACACAAGAGATGTTTACTACAGGATGGATTCTCATTGATCGTGGCAAGTGCAGTTCTACTGCATTATCTCCGATCAATTTTGTAATGACATATGGGCCGAGCCATCATTCCATGAGCTTCTTGGAAGTGCAGGTTAATTTAAGGTTTTCAGTAGAAAGCCAAGCTTTATCATTAACCATGTATTTAGGAGATTCAGAGTGATGCTTGTCTACTTGAACTTTCATTTGTGATTGAGCCTTCTCTAGGTTGGCTCAGGTATTGGTTAAGACATCTTCCATAGAGGTAGTGAACTGCTCAGCAGCTGGTGCTTTCATAACCTTTTGTTCAAAGCCCATGTGGGGTATGTAGGAGCATGTGACTTCAAAAGGTGACTTTTGAGTAGAAGCTTGCTTCTTGGTATTATAGGAGAATTGGGCTAAGGGTAGCCAATCAGCCCAATCGTTTTGTCTTTTAGTAGTGAATAGGTGAAGGTACTGTTGAAGATCTCTATTCATTCGCTCAGTCTGTCCATCAGTTTGAGGGTGAAATGCCGTGGAGAGTTTAGGTTGGATGCCTAAATGTTTACATAGATCTTTCATTACCTGAGAGGTGAACTGGGGGCCTCTATCAGATATGATAGCATGTGAAAGGCCATGATTCTTCCAAACATGATTTAAATAGAGTTGTGCTATGTCCATGGCAGTGACTGTTTTATTGCAGGAGATGAATTCTACTTCTTTGGAGAATCGATCAACGATGATGAGAATAGAGTCAAAATCATGCAATAGTGGTAGGTTGGTGGTGAAGTCAGCCATGACTTCAATCCATGGCATATTTGGGAGATCTAAGGGGTGAAGTTTGCCAGGTGGTGCAATGTTGGTTGGTTTGCATCTAGCACATCGTTCACATCATGATACATACTCTTTTACAAGAGTGTTCATTCCGGGCCAGGTATAACTTCATTGGATTAGATCTAGAGTCTTTTCAACTCCAGGGTGTCTGGCAATGGGAGTATCGTGATGTAGGCATATGATTTCCATGCGTAATGACTGGTCATCAGGGACATAGAGTTTTCCCTGTTGGTCATATAGTAGATCATTATCTTGTGTCTTGATTTGGTGTTTTTCCTTTAGGTTAATGATGTCAGATTCTTTAAGGAGGTGTATTGCATTCTTGATTTTTGTGATTATGGTGTCGGAGTCAGTGTTGATATGAATGGTCTTTGCATTTTCTGTAACACTACAGAGAGAGAAAGGAGGAATAACCTGTATTCCTTTATTATCGGAATCAGTTTCAGTGGAATGGTCTTCTTAGCAGGATAAAGCATCAGCTTTGCCCATAGTAGCACTGGGTTTATGAAGCCATTTAAAGTGGAAGTGAGATAAATATTGAGCCCATCAGGCTTGACGACGATTGAGGTCTTGGTGTTTCATGAACCATTGAAGGTTGGCATGGTTGTTCCAGATCTCAAATTCATGACGAGTTCCTTCAAGGTAGTATCGCCATTGTTCAAGATTGTGAATGACACTGAGCATTTCCCAATCAGCAACAGGGTAATTCTGTTCTGCAGATGATAAGGCATGGGAGGAATATGTGACAGGGTGCCATTTGGCATTCTGTTGGATAGATAGTACTGCGCCAGTGGCATAAAGCGATGCGTCTGTTTCCAGACGGAAGGTAGCATCTATATCTGGATATGCTAAGATAGGGGCTGAAGTGAAACGTGATTTAAGCATTTCAAACGCTTGTTGTCATTCATTGGTCCAAACAAAGGGAACATCCTTCTTAGTGAGGTCGTGTAGTGGTTGTGCAACTTGCGCATATCCTTGTATGAATTGTCAGTAAAAGTTGGCAAATCTGAGGAAGCTCCGTACACCTTTGACATTAGTAGGAGCAGGCCATTGCGTAAGTGCAGATACTTTGGTGTGATCCATTTGTATCCCATCTCTAGAGACGATCATACCAAGGAATTCTACTTCTTTGGTACTAAAGGTGCATTTCTCCAGTTTCACAAAGAGGTCATTATCTCGTAGGTGTTGGAGGACTTTTGCAATGATGCATTCATGGGAAGTGAGATCATCAGATTTCATAAAGATCATGAGGTCATCAATGTAAATGACCATGATGTCAGTCATGTCGGCAAACAGTTCGTTCATCATTGTTTGAAACGTTGCAGGGGAGTTGCATAACCCAAAGTACATTACTAAGGGTTCGAAGGATCCATGGTGACAGATGAAAGTGGCTTTCCATTCATTGCCTTCTTTGATTCTGACGTTGTTGTATCCCCAGCGAAGATCAATCTTCATAAACCATTTTGATCCTTGCAATCGGTCAACGAGTTGTGAGATCAAGGGTAGAGGATAGTTGTTTTTGATCATATGTTCATTAATATATCAGTAATCCTGTACCATCCATTTTTGTCCATCTTTCTTTGGTACAAAGAAGACAGGGGAAGTCTGTGGGGACTTAGAAGGATGTATATAACCCTTTTCTAGTTGATCATCTATGAAGGCTGACACTTCCTGTTGTTCCGTGGGTGAAAGGGGAATCAGGCATCCTTTCTTGGCAACAAAGGAATCTTTTAGTTCAATAGCATGATCCCAGGGTTTGTGAATCGGCATTCGCTTGGAGTCTTTCTTTGAGAAGACTGTAAGATACTTATGGTAAACACAGGGTACAAGATCATCAGATTTCGGGTCAGGTTTCTTTACTGGCTCTTCCTGTTTGAGTATAAAGATCTATTGTAGGAAGTCTCATTCTTCCAATTCCAACTATCTGATGAACTTTGATGTTCCATTCAGAGTTTTACATGAAGGGGGACAGTGTCATGTGGACTAATCCAGTAGTCCAATCGATCACAGGATTATGGTGATGCAACCATGAGTGGCCAAGTATCATCTGATTTTTCCCTAGATCAGTTACTTTGGCATGGGTTCGCTCACAATGATCCTGAAACCTAATGACAATTTCAGCATAATGAGTCATTGTTCCAGTGGTATTATGTGATCCATCGACATTGTATACCAGGATTGGTTTATTATTTTTCAAAAGAGGAATTTGCTTCTCTTTTGCATAAGATTTGTCAATATAGATGGTGTTAGCTCCACTGTTGAGTAGGGCTTTGGTATTCATGAAATGATCTTGATCGTGATCAGGGGCGATTTCAATCTGTAGCATTAGTTCTCATTTCGCACTGCGAATGTTAGTGGTGTCTGGGATTTGGGAAGAAAGGTTCAATAAAGCAGAATCAAGCACCAGTTTAGAGCCCCAGCTGAGCTCCAAATCTATTGGAGACCCCACTTGGCTGGAAGAATAATTTACAAAAGATTTACTTAGCAAATCGTCAGTAATACTAGCAGCTTGAACACCCAGATCATTCAAGTTGCTTTGCCTTTTCCCTTTTCTATTGAAGGGGTCTCATCAAGAGCACGAATCTTCTTTGTCTTGGAACAGGTCTTCTTGTGACCTCCTTGGTGCCATCCACACTCATTGCATTTAGTAGACAGTTTGCGACATTCACTCTTATTGTGACCCTTTTGTCCACAATTGAAACATCTGGAAGGTTGTTTCCTCCTTTGTTTCTTCTCGAAGGCATTGATGTTTTCTTCAATTTTGGATTCATCCAATGCTTCGTCTAGAGCATCGACATCCATTGCATTAGGGTTGCAGGATTGTTTTGGTTGGAAGTAACCTTTAGAAGAGGAAGAAAATGCTTGTCCCGTTCATCTCTTCTTTAGAAATGCGATGGTTTCTATCTTTTCGCCAGCATTGATCATGGCCTTGGCATAGAGATCTAGACTGTAAACTTCTTGTTCACCTTCTCTAATGATTAGATCTCAGATCTCAGGGTTCATATTCATTTCTAGAATATTAGTAGCATGGGTTCCTGAGATGTTGGCTTCTTTTGCCAGCTTCTTGAATTGATCTATGAAGTCGGTACTTCTCATAGATCCTTGTTTAAGATTCCAGAGTTTCTGGAGGGCCCAATCAGGCTTGGCAGTTGGTTGGTACTGTTTCTCAAGATCTCTCATGAGATCTCTCCAGGTGTACGTTCGTCCTTGATCTAGGTGTTGTGCAGCAAATGTTCCAGCACGTGGTCCTGTCATTCAAGATAAGACAGCCACTACTGCTTTGAAGGATCCTGTTGGTACCACATCACAGTTGAGATCAATATAGGTCTTCATTTTGAGTCACCATTCTTCGAATTTGGCAACTTCTCCTTTGAATTCTCCAGGGTCAGAGAATACTTCAACCTTCTTGGTTGCTTTGGCAGCCGGTATTACTGGTACTGGTGGTAGTGCTGCAATCTGAGCATTTGCTTGTGCAAGATCATCCTCAATGCTTATGGTGTATTGTATCATCAAGCCTAGCTGCATGGCGATCATAATGAGTTGTTGCTCAAGATCTCCGGCATCATGCAAGTTGTTGATGAACTGGGTCGAGTTGAATCTCCTTGGGTTGAAAGACATGATTGGGCAAGGATAAAAGAGGTTAGATTAAAGAGTCAAAAATACACGATCAATTGGTGTCTTCCACTAAACCGGGGATCTCCATAGTTGAGTCTAATTCCCACTGAGTTTCTGTGCTTAACTCAGTTGGTGCAGGGAAGTACTCCAGGGTGGCCAATCCTGTTTGGTAAGGAGAAGCTTGTGCGATGGCGTAATTGGTCTGAAAATGGGAATAAAAGAATCGGGAAGTGATTTGTTGGATTGTGAAAGGTGAGATCAAAGTAAAGAACCACTCAATCCAGGCAGGAGTTTCTCATAATGGTTCCTGGTTTGGTTCAGTTATAGGCTGGGCCTGCCAAGCATTTTCATTATTTGTCCAACTGTTATCTTCCAGTTCAGGCCAAGCCGATTGTTTCATTTGTTTAGCTTCTTCGATTTCCTTTCTTACGAGATTAGCTTCTCCGATGATAATGCTAATGAGGAAGAAGTTTTGGTTGACAGTAATGGCGAAGGGTTTTCCTTTGGGGATGGTGTGTAGTACAAGAAAGATAAGTAGTGCAAGGAGAGATGTGAATATATAAAGGAATGTGGATAGAACACAGTTCATTCAGTTACTCTCCTTGTGACTGGTGTGGGGGACGGAGGCTGATTCTCTTGATCAGAATTCAATATTTTCTCTTCTAGAAGTTGCTCTTCTGACTCAGAAGGTCTTCTGTGATAAGGCAGGGGAGTGGATCATGGACCGGGTGTGTCTGGGTGAATGAAGACAGGCTGTAATGGAACTCAGGGAACTCGTCGTATTACAGGGGGTGCCCAGCTAGCTACATCCAATTGTGTAGATACTTTAACGGAAACGAAGAGGTGGCCTAAGTGCCTTTTGGGGTCGAAGAGAAGAGATGTGGAAAGGGCTGTGATGACAAGTACACCAGTATCAGCGAGGGGGGAAATTATCAAACTCAGAAGATGAAGATGAAGGGGATAGAGATCTCTCCTCCAGACGTAATCGTTCCTTGATACAGTCTCAAGCTGCACGAACCTGATGTCTAATCTCCTGAATCTTGTGTCTCCTTCTCTTCTCATGAACGCCCACTTGTATTGCTTGTTGAATAAAATCCGAGAGTTCGGACAAGACAAATGCTCGATGTAAATGATAATCAAGAGGTTCGACAAGAGTAATGTCAGACCTGCTAATACTGGTGGGAGCATGACAGGAGGCATGAGAATCAAAGGCACGAATCTGTTCCCAGTTAACAGGTTGGGTGAGTGGTGTGGGCGAGCAGACAGGAGTATCCGGGTGGTATGTTGAAGATATTGCCCGATATGGTGAGTATCTCAGAGCAGGACTTCTGGTCATATAGGAGCTTAGGCAGCTGTGTGATTTCCTAACATTCCATTTGGCAGCTTCCTTATAGGCTGTGATGCAGTCTCTGAGGCATACGTTAACTAGTTCATCTATGATTTCAACGCTACTCTCAGTCTCTGATTTGACTTCCACCTCTGATTCTTCAGCAAAGAAAGCAAGAGGGGCATAGGGGGTCTCTTCTCTCTTGATAGGCACTGATCGTCAGGGGTGTCAGTTCCTCATCTCAACTCCTCAATACTGGGAGGGGAAGGATCCTACTCTTCGAGTACAGTATTAGGGATACTGTGAGTGGAGTGTAGATGACGCATTCATCTCCTGTAGTTTGGCTGGGAAGGCTGAAGGACAGTTAAAGAGTTTTGTCCCAATGAAACACCAAGCTCACTAGGAGATGATGTATCTGGACAAGGGCTACTATTGCTAGGGGCAATAGAGACCTTAAGACCACAGCAGGTATGAGTGAGAATGGGAGAAAACCAAGAGGACAAAACTGAGGTCCTCTGGCGGCAACTTGGGCCTTTATATACTACTCAGGGGTTTACACTTGTGTACACTAGATCTAAGAGATATTCTGTGTGTAGCTATGATGAACATGAGGAGGAGGCATGGATCAGTACTGCCTTGCCTTAAGGCAGGCGGTAATGAGAGACATGAGGAGGACAAGTCATAGATAAGGCCATGAGGCAAGTGTGAAACATATATGAGGTGAAGGAGATTAAAGTGGCAGCGAAGATAAGACACAGGTGAGGGTGTAGAGTGGGACATGAGGAGAACATGAGGCTGCCCTGGTTTATCCATGAGGCGAAGGTCTAGATCTCCATGAGGGATGAGCATTTAGGTGTTCGAGTGATAGGGGTTAAAGATAGGGGCTAAATGTGAAATCACTTAGATAAAATCAGGAAAAATAGGGAAAAGGAAGGGAAAAATAGAGCGTCTGTAACAGAAAGCTTGGTAGTTGTAATGAAAGCTTGGTTATCACAATCACTTGCACAAGGCTCGGCTGATTTGCAGGCTACACGAGTCCTGGCTGAACGTATCAGGTGGGGTAGAGTCTTAGTTCATACTATGCCAAACCCTACAATGACCAGACGGTCAAGGCAATGAGTTTGTTGGAGCAGAATACAAGTGGATTAGACTGGGGATTCCCAGTCACAAAGTGTTTACTTTATATACATGCAGGGAGTGAGCACGGACCAGGCTGTGCATGTACTAATCTACTATGTATGGTAATATATGTGTGAGAAGGAAGGAATGGAGATTAAAGGGGCTGTGAGAGAAGAGCAGAAATTAAAGAGTCGTGGATTACATGAGGTATGATGTCATATGATGTCATAGGTCTGGACTTGGTCATGTGATAATTCCCATGGTCACATGCACAGTCACGTGATGATGAACATTGAAAGTTGTAAGGTAAAAGGTTTGAAAATTATCCATATTATAACAGTAGTAGCCAGTCAAAATCATGATTAATATTATTCCATCTACCCTTGAAAACCTCTTCTCCATCCCCTGCAACATCTGGGAGAGAGCTAACCATTATTGCATCCTTGTTCTTGACAAGATCCAGCAGATACCAGTTTTCAAGACAAAGTAGTGCACAAATAGATTGAGTTGAGAGACAAGAGCACACATGTAAGAGCAGAAGGTGACTTCAACCAAAAAGTCACTCCACATTGATTGGTGTAGCTGCCAATTCATACAAATCAATGAAACAATTAATGTAAGAAAGGAATGTACCAGGAATGCTAAGATAGTAAAGGGTCATGTGAGAGAGATGTGGATACATGTACAACACTTGTATAGTATCACCATGCAACTGCATCCATAACATAATCAACATTGGCATTAAGGTAACTGTTCAGCTTGGAATCCAGGTTAGCAGCTTTAGACAGCAGGAGTGCAGGCAGGTTATCAAAAATATTAGTTATCTAGTAGTCACTGATGTGCAGAGCATCTTGGATATCAGAAAGTAGTAAAGCATACTGTAATCCTATATAAGACATTATCTTTGCAGCTGCTGATTGTGAGTGATTATGACCACTATCCTGATTACAATCAGACTATAAAGCCTTATACCCCACTTGATTTTTCTGTGATGGCCTATTGTGACAACATGAAATAAGATACTCTGAACGAAAGGTTACTCATGGTAAATCCAAGTGGGGCTCCACAAAGGATGGAACATTTCTTGGAGTCTTGATATCCAGGTCCTTAAACAGTGCTAGAATACTTCACAACGGACAAGTCTGCCCATGTCACATCAATCCTTCACTCAGGAAACAGGCAATTGAGGGAAACACTCACAGAGGCATCCAAGTTTAGCCACTGTTGTACCTTCTTGCTGCTATGTTCTCAAGAATGTAGCTCTTTCTCCTTGTCCCATTTGTCCTGTTCTGCAGCCATCGATTGAGGCATGGTGCCCTTCAGCAACATCGACAGCATGAGCATGGTATCCATGGCATCCAGTAGTCCTGCTGATGCATCTGATGAGGATCTTCTTCTCACTTTCTGTTTTCCTTTCCAGGGAACCAAAGTGAGGTTCTTTGGATCATCTGGCTCACTGGCAACCTTGGGTTTGTCATCTTTGGAATTGGTTGGAGCTTTAGCCAGGACTTTACTAAAGCCATCTTTAGACCATGTCTGCAGCATGTCATACAGTTGATCGCATTTCCAGCACTTGATGACGGCAGCCCCATATATGAAGTCAAGTAGGATACTGGGTGGGGGTTGTACTCCATCACAGGACCAATCAGCTTGAATATCACCCAATGGAAGACATGATCCCATAGGTACAGTGACCTCCAAAACTGTTGCAATAACTAACCTGGACGCGGTGCGCGAAGTGCACCGCAAACACCCGTGGGAACTGCGCTCAGCTTTGGTGTGACCAAACAAAGTACAAACCCTTGGCTACAAATCGGTCCCTGGGTCATGTGATTTGGCCCAGTGGCTGTGGAGA
>JBBPSW010000226.1:0-10521 GCA_038093775.1 Butyriboletus pseudospeciosus | reverse complement strand
ATGTGAAGTCTGCAGCGTAACCACCAGTGGCCAAAACGACAGGTCCATAGGCGGTCTCTGTCTTTCCGTTGCGGACAAACTCGACTCCGTTTATGGCACCTGATCCATCCTTGAGGAGTCTACTGACACGAGCCTTCTTGTAAATCTTGACTCTGTCGGGTTGACTAACAGCCAAATCTTCCAAGCGTTCCATCTGGGCATAGGTAATAACCTTGGGAATTTGCAAAGTGAGTACCGATGCGGGATTGCAGACTGTCGCAAACAAAACGCACCATTCCAGGGAACTGAGCGTTGCCTCTGTGTGTACGAGGGTGAGTGTGACCACCAAGGCGGGCCACCTTGGAAAGGTCGAGGCCAAACTTGTTCTGCAGCCAGTTCACTGCATCACCTGACCGTCCAGTGAGGACACGGATAAGGTCGTCCCGAGCGAGGTCACGAGCCTGGAGGAATGTAGATGAGAAGGGACCGTTCTATGCCGACGTCGAGGAAAAGAGCTTACAGATTGCTTGGTGTCCTCGAAAAAGATTTTGGCATTGTCGGGAATCCCAGCCTCTTGTTGCGTTTGTGTGCCTGCGCCATTGATACCGGAGGTTGCTTTGGTGGAGTTACCACCCATGAACCTGAGGGACACCGTGCGTCAGCACATCCTTGTGATTTCGCGGGAGAGCCACGTACCCTTGCTTGTCCAGCAATAGCACATTTGCACCACGTTCGAGGAGAGTGTGTGCTGCGGAAAGACCAGCAAGACCGCCACCAACAACGATGACTTGAGCCATTGGAATGTAAAGTGATGTGAAGTGAGATGGTGGAGGTTGGAGTTCAAGAGCGGTCGGGACACGGACTCCTGATTTGATGTATTGTACCGGCAACCAATCAAAGGAGGCCGAATTTAATTGGGAAGGACATGTGATTTCTGGCTCGGGCTTACTCTAACCCGTGAATTCAAACGTTCAGCGCGTGTGCGAAGCTCCAAAGTACATCACAGCAGCTTCGAACGATGTCGTCTATGTCCATCTCTGCTCCCTTCTTCACAGGCTCTATCACCACAAGTCCTGGCGCTCTCTCTCCAGTCAGCTGCCCATTCTCGACATCTCCGTTCTCGAATATGTCTTTGTGTGCCTCTATATATGCTGGGTACACGATGTGTTCCCAGTACATGGGGGGATCTCGCCAAAGTGACCCCTCTGGATTGAATTGGACTCCAAACGGATAGCCGCGAGTGAGTGTTCGCATGGACAGGCGAATGGAGGTGTACCGAGGGAACGGGGTCAGTGCAGATGGACAATATGCACATTGTATCGTGAGATCGGTGGACGGAGGAGAGCGTCAATCACTGAGCATTGGAGGCGCATCCGGAACAAGCATGGACTTACCTGCTGTGTGGTATCCGTGTCGTTCATGTCTGCGTTGTTTGAGGATATCGTGCGGCACTCGTAGGAAAAATCGGATATCCAGTTGGTCAATGACCTCCTGCGTAGTGTCAGCGAGAAATTAGGTGTCAGCCAGGAAATCGGCAATGTGATTACTTTGTCCCAATAGAGCAAAAATCCATCAATGAGTCCCCATATAATCCGGATCCCCTTCTTACGCTGTTCATCTTCAACTTCTTGGAATCGGATTCTTAATTCTTGATAGGCAGCGTCGGTGATAGGAACGTCCTTCTGTTCGTTCAGATGGTCGTGACTTTTATGATCAGAAGGTACCGCTCCATTCTCCTTTACGTTCTTCAGGAATGCCCGAATTCGAGGCCAATCAATAGCTCCTTGTGGGGAATCCCAGTCTGCAACATTATGAACTGGGTGGATCTGAATCAATTCTTCTGGCTGTTGAGGAGTGGTCAGTCGTAAGAGACTTGCGGGACGTCACGAGGGCATCCTCACGGGAGCAAAATCCTAACAAGTTTCCGGTTAATCTATGTGCATGTAATGTAGGATACACTCACATCCTGATGGATGATGACACTGTTCGGTAGAATGCTCCGGAGGTGCTTTGCGAGGGTCGTTTTGCCTGAACATGTCGCTCCTCTGGAGAAGTGAGACAATAAGCGCGTAGTATAGTATCCATAGCGATTATACCGTACCCCACCCCGACGAGAACAACCCGATCTTGGAATTGATTCATCCCGACTGCCAAGCTGGAAACTGGTTATACACCACGATGCGGGGGACAATATACGCTTACGGTCTCACTTCCTGGATTCAAGCGATGGTATTCGAAGGAGAATCAACGCGGTCCCCGAGTGAGAAATTCGAACCGACACGATAAGATGCTAGTTACCAGCATCCGGCCAACGCCGAGTTACCGTGTGTCTGCAATCTCTATCACAGACGGTCTTGAACACGCCCAACAGATAGAGAAACGAATAAAATTCCACAGAATACACGCGTTGCACTCAATGCATCAGCCCTTGGCAAAAGGTTACCGTTACCGTGATCTGCCAATGTCCAGACGTCCACGCTCCATCCATGACCTCACTTTGAACCACCCCAACCGAACCAGCCACGGGCTTTGTTCTCAGCCTCGCGTGCTTGACGCGCAACCTCTCCCTTGCCCTCTTCCATTTTTTTCTCGGAGCGGTCACGAACGTCACTTATCTTCCGTTCTGCAGTGTTCTTCAGCTCATCGAACTTGGCCTGCGCTTCATGTGCACTCTGTAGTGCCCGTCCTGTCAAATCTGTGCGGGCCTCTGTTGCCCTGCTACGTGCGGCGGCAGCTGCATCCTGTACTGTGCCCTATCATGAGTGATGAGTACCGGCTGGAAACATATCCGTTCACGCCGATGCACTCACTTTGGCCTCATTATAATCTCGCTGGCCCTGCTTTGCTACATTCTCCACCCTGCTGGTTCCTGCCTCCCCAAACTCCCTCACTTTTCTTTCCATCTCTTCTTCTTTGAGTCTCGCAGTTTCGCGATCGGCCGCGGGCTGTCCGCGAGTGTAGTAATAGTACAATCCTCCGAGCGCACCCAGGGCGGAGAGGATGATCAGGGTATTGCTGCCTTCTGGATGAGCGGGCGGCGTCTGACTGGGACCTGACTGTCCTTGGGATGACGGCGGCGGAGTGGTCAGCCTTCTAGTTGCCTGCATATGGATGGGTCAGATATGTCGTCCAGTTGCACTCAACTCGAGACATGCTCACGATGGAGAGACGGCAGGCTCCAGATTGTTTTGCAGGGCGTGCAGGACGTACTACAAGTTGGCGATACATGTCGATCGAAGGATGTTTGGGTTATCGGGCTAAACGAGGACGAGAACGGCGTTTTTATACATGCTCCTAACTCGACACAGCTATGACGTCAAGTATAGTCACGTGGGTACTCGACATTCGGTAGACGATTCCTTGTCCTTTGTCAACGAAACAGCCATTTTCCTATCACATACTAAACCCAAACGATTCAAACGGGCATCTGACAACAACCGAGTAAAGAAGAACAAGGCATGGATTTCCTGTGACCGCTCTCTCCTTCGAGCGGAAAATTGGTCGGGGCGGGCTAAAAGTAGAGGTGCCTTGCTCCTAAATGCGTCTTTGGTAGAAGGAACCTTAACCTGCGACCCCTGTAGTGTGGTAGGTAGTCGCACTATGTCATCGGCCGAGTCGCGTTCAACCCACGGCACTTCATCGCTTTTCCATCATAGATGCAACCAGGTAGACTGGCGAGTCCGTGCATCCGTAGCTTGATGTGGTTGTCTTGCACTCCCCGAAGATGCAGCAGAGCGTTCACAAGCTCATCGTCGGACCAAACATCAATTATGTAGCACACAGCACTCTATTCATTCCAACGCGAAGCCTTGGGGAAGATTGCTTGGATAATTCGCACACGACAGCTGTCACACATGAACACAATGGAGGGCCCTGAACAGTCATATTGGAATCAGTGGGGGCGCACATGTAGCTGCACTCGCACAGCGGATCTTCATCTGTGAGGGGATCGACAGGTTGAAGAGAATGCTACAGATTGTCCTCTGGCCAGAATACCGGCGAGCTCGCGTTAGACGATGGGAGTGGGTAACAGGTGTTAGGAGCTGGTTCGGAAGATGCTGGCAACCAACCTACTTCAACAAGCTAACCGGATCCACGGCACAGTCACTCACCCGATACTGGATGGTTCCGCCTGTCCCTCCTCTCTGGTATGTTCCAGCTCGAGCCCGTACGTCCTAAGGAACTCCTTCCTATGCTTCGGGAACACAAAAATATAGTAATCTATCAATGCTTGTGAATTCCGGGTGAACAACGGGAGGAAGGGCCATAACCCATTTCACCGGCTGATGACTTAGGGCCGCTAAGAGAGTCTGGTGGAACCGGTCAAGAACCCTGAATCGAATCTTGCACAAGATGGTACTGTACTTGTTTGTTGGTTTGGCTTTGAAGATGGCTACATCTGAGCACGTTGGTGGGATTATGTACAACTGTGTAGTATAAACAACTATACTGCGCTTTGGCACAGACAATACGCGTCGTGGTTATCAGACATGGCATCCGCAACCGCTGCTGCTGTAGAAAATTATTTTCTTCCGCTCAGAACACTTCTGACACTGCCGTCTAGCTTCGACAGTTCACCTTCTTCGACGTCGAGCTCATCAAGGATGTGCACGACCCAGCGTGCCCACCTGACATCTTCAAGGTGCAGTCAGGCTTCGACTTGTCATTCTCTCCTGTTGACCTCTGAACGTTAGAATACTCCAGAAATATCAACTGTGATATCTTCTTCTCACGGCTTGGTCGTCGCAGACGTTCATGGAAGTGTTCATCTTCTTAACCAAGCTTTCGTTTCTGTAGCGAGCTGGATCGCGCATGTCACTGGAAGGGTCACTCATATGGTGGAGGAGATGGGTATCCTGATCTCTATTGGGGTGTGTGGCCGTGTTCCTCACGAATCATTCCATCCTTGACTCTCAGGCCCGCTAAGGACGAGGATAACGTGCGCTCATCTATTCTGAAAATATGGGATCTGGGAAAGATTGACAAGAGGACAAGTGTACCTGTCCTCCTCCGCACTGTCAAAGTGCAGCCAGCTGGGAAACCCCATCCTGTATGTTCTGTTCTGGTTGCATTCCTCGCGCATATTCACTACCCAAGTATAGGTCACCACTCTTGCGTTAACCTCCACCCTTTCTTTCCTTTCCATTGGTCTTGCAGATGGCACTGTTCTTCTGTATCGTCATTTGGACCAATCCCTGTCGTCGACATCCTCATCTGCTTCCATCCCCAAACCTCGAATTATTCACGAAATTGCGACCGAACCAGTGACGTTTTTGGCATTCACTACTGCACCTGCGTCAGTTTCTATGGGTCCATTGTCATTACCTACTGTCGCGGATCCTTCAAACCCCGGCTCTGTTCCAACTTCGAAATTTCCTCCGACGCTCGCGCTTGTCATTGTTACCACCTCTGCTACTTATGTCTATCCAATTCTGCCAAAGCCTTCTAGCCCTACAGCTGTCCTTGTTGACGAAATCGGGGCAGGTTTACGTTGTGCTTGTGTCGACTGGAAAGCGCGCTGGGTCGTTTTGGGGAGGGACGAGGCAGTGGTCGGCGTGGGTAGCGGTGGAAGGTTGGGTGTGGTTAGCTACGAAGGTAGGTACCACTTCGGTCTCTTGAAGGCATTCTTGTATTAGAGAACGATTCATCTGATTAAGTTTCACAGGGCGCAAGTCTTGCTTGTACACTCACCTGAATTATGTAGTTGTTGTTCTCCCTGCCTCAGCACCTACTTCCACGACGCTTCCCTCGAGCGCTACAACAAAGACTCCTGGCCCGCGACAGCGGAAGCTCACTACCGACGCATCCTCGCTGTCGAACGTTCTTTCCGTGAATTCCGCGAGTGGGGTCACTGACCCGGACGCTGCACGAGTTGTACTCATCGACATGGAGAACAAGATGATCGCATATGTTGGGATATTTGAGCGTGGTGTCCGGGACGTCATGTCTGCATGGGGGTCTGTGTACGTCTTGGGGAATGATGGAACGGTTGGTGTCTTTCAACCGCATGTTGGCCTTACCATCAACTGGACCTTACTCACACAGGTGACTCGTTTGGCTGAGAAGCCGACCGCCACGAAGCTCGCGCTGTTGTACGAGAAACACCTCTACCCCCTTGCGCTTTCGTTTGCGCACACTCAGAATCTGGATACGACAGACGTACACCGGCATCATGGCGATTATCTATACGAAAAGGGCGACTACGAAGGTGCGATGAAGGAGTATTTGCAGACGATCGGTAGTGTCCGGGGAAGTTACGTTGTACGCAAGGTATGGACTTCATGGTCATGATTATCTTTGGCTCTTGCTCGCATAGACAAGCATATACTCATCTATGCACAGTTCCTCACAGCTAATCTGACCCCACTCTTGATGCTCTACCTACAAGAGCTGCATACACATGGGCTCGCGAATGCAGAACATACGACCCTACTGCTCAATACGTACGCCAAGGTGGGAGATGTCGCCAAAGTGGACGCATTTGTTCGCAGCGAGGGAAGAATTGTCGGAACTGTCGCATTCGATGGCAAAGCAGTCCCCGGGGAGGGAGCAAGCCGAGAACCTCCGTTTGATCTTGACACGGCGATTCGTGTATGCCGACAAGCGGGGTTCTTTGATCAGGCTGCGTACCTTGCGAAGAGGTGGGGTAGACACGAGGATTATCTGAGGGTCGTCGTGGAAGATATTGGTGCTGGAGGTGGAGATGTGAAGGCGACAGAGAAAGCAGACAAGGGAAAGATAGAGAATGGATTCAGGGAGGCAATCAGTTACTTGAGAGAAGTGGGCGGAGCTGGTGTAAGTTTTGGCCTCCTATTCATTCCTTGGGTGACAGTTGATTGATGTTTTGTTCGGTATCTGGAACCATTAGGCGGAATCGAACCTTGCCCGCTACTGTCGTGCTCTTCTGGACAACCTTCCGAACGAGACTACACAATTGCTTATTGATCTGTGTACCATCTCTGGACCTCTCCCACCATCAGAGAGTCCCCAATCCCTAGCACAGGGAGCGTCGGCGCCTTCGTACTTGGCTTTGCTCGCCCTCTCAAGGGCACCCGCGGTACCTCCTACGTTGACGGGCAGTGACGGAGCCAGGAAGAAAGTGGAGGACAAAGATGGAGAAGACGATTTGGTGACCGCATTGGTTAGTGGACCCAGCGCACAATCTCTTTCGCCCCAAGTACGATCCACGAGCGGCCCAGAGACACAGACAACCCCTAGACGACCTTCCCCAACGCTCTTTTTTGCTCATTTCGTGGACCACGCCGCGTGTTTCATGATGTTCCTTGAGACGGTTGCACAACGACGGTGGGGACAGACGTTGGACGGCACCATAGGTTCGGAGTCGGGCACCATTGCCGTCGGCACGGGGGAGGACGAAGAAGCAGAGAAACGAGACCAAGCTGCAGTATGGAATACGCTGCTGGAGCTCTATCTCAACGAGGGCATTGAGGGCGACCAACATACCCCGTGCGAGCACCACAAAGCCTTCCGACTGCTTCGTTCCACCGACCTTCCGTACGACATCACCCACGCGCTGGTTCTCTGCTCGAGCCACCAGTATATACCCGGACTGATTCTTCTATGGGAGAAGATGGGCATGTATGAGGACGTGTTGCGATTCTGGATGGAGGAACACAACTCGGGGAGCATGTCTGAGATGGCTTTAACTGAATCCTCGTCGTCAGCACAGGTTATTTCAGCACTACGCAAGTATGGCCCTGATAATCCCCACCTTTACCCGCTCGTCCTCCGATTCCTCACTTCGACAGCTGCGCTTCTCACCGCACACCAAGCAGATCTTGAATCCCTCTTGGAACATATCGAGAGCGAGAAGATAATGACCCCTCTGTCTGTCGTACAGGTTCTCAGTCGGAATGATGTGGCAAGCGTGGGACTTGTGAAGGGTTGGTTGACGAGGCGGATCAAGGAAGGCGTGGAAGAAATCGCAACGGTGCGTTTCTCTTTGTCCTGCTCGTTGTGTTTACGAGACGATGACACGCTCTCACAGGATCAACAGCTCATATCTTCTTACCGTTCAGAGACTAGTGCGAAATTGAAGCAGGTCGAGGATCTCGAAGACACGGAGCATCCGAGAGTATTCCACGTCACGCGGTGCTCGCAATGTAATGGTCAACTCGATCTTCCGAGCATACACTTTATGTGCAATCATAGCTACCATCAACGGTATGTCTGATTGATTTTTCTTCTCTCGACGATGCGTGATTCTGATAGATCACCGAACGTAGATGTCTCTTTGAGAACGAGACTGCTTGCCCCCTGTGCACCCGTCAACATGGTGTTATCCAAGAGATCAGGCGGAATAATGAACGGCTGGCGGACCAGCACGATCTGTTCCTTTCTGAGGTCAAGGAGTCTGGTTTTAGGGCTGTTGCGGGCGGATTTGGGAGGGGATGGCTGGGCATTGGCGGGAACGTGGCGATTTCCGGGTGAATCAGTTCTGTGGGGGATGTGAGAACGTCCTTGCCTATATCGCTGCTGTACATCTCAGATTCCTGTATCATAGTTCACGTAGTCAGTTCTGCCAACATCCGTCACATTCAGAGCAAAATGCACTATACATGCATTTCAAAGTACACGAAGAGTATGCATATTGGAGATACAAACCTATCCGCGCTTGCGCTTCAGATTCGGCTTCGAGTTCTGTCCCGGTACCGTGCACAAAGGACCACGTTCAAGCGACATGTGCTCCGGTGTATCGAATTCGATCCCGAGGTCCTCAGCAAGAGCATTAGCGTCCTGAGGCGGCAAAGCATCCGTTGCAAACTGCCAAAAGCTAGAAGCAATGTCGGTCAACGTGCACCTGCGAGGGGTAAACGGCGGGTATATGCAGACTGACGAAGTGAAAATTTTCTTGCGACGGCTCCATTCGGGTTGCCATTTAGTCCACTCAGTGTCGAGCCGTGCGAGGTCGTCGGATGATATGAGCGGCACGCCGCTACGTAGCGGAGCAAGCCTCTCCAACAGACGGGCAATCTAATGTAGTAAATACCATCTACCATCGATGACGACCTATGTAAACCAGTCTTACCGTCTGGTTTGCATCTCCTATCTGAGCCTCGAGTTCGCCATCCGTAGGCGTGCTTTTGAGCTTGTTGAGCTCTGATAGGCATCAGTACGGGATAGACATGATCCGAGCGTTTTTTGGAACCTGAATGCAAACTCTTCACTTCCGCGGCAACGGCATTGTTCGCCTCCTCAATCGCTTTACATTCCGTTTCTAGAGCCGCTATTTCGTCTGCACCGAGGGTATCGATGTCGTTCTGATTCGCAACGTAAAAGTTAGTCTTCCCTACATAAATGCGTTCCAGGATGCTAGGTATCATCGTTTCAAAGTGCATATACCATATGTTTTCTGTATGATCGCGCCTTTCTCGGCGAGCGAAGCGAGGATCTTGGCCGTCGTTGCCTTTGGGACCGCGCCCTTCAGGTTGGCTGAGATGTCGACGGCACCGAAGGGCCTGTTCATCTGTTAAACATGTAACATGTAATATCAGGACGCATGTATGCACTGAATTCCGCCGCGATTACCCTCTTCATGTACTGCAAAATGGCGTCCTCGGCTGCGAATGAGGTACTACATTAGACTGGGCCAAGGAATTGTCCTTATCTACATACCTTCTTGTCCTTTCAGAACCTTGACATCGTTCTTGGATTTTGTTGCCATTATGCTGGCTCTCGTGTAGGTTGGCTCAGTCTCTCGTAGGCAGATTGAAAGGTCCAAAGAAGATTGTAGCTCTGCGCGTGACTGATTTTAATCACGTGATGTAAAATGATCATGTGACACAGGGGCCTTTGTGATCATTCTGCCGTGGTCTAGTCTTCTCCTTTCTCCCGCCCAACTGCTCTCTCATCGCCGCTCAACCCTCTCAAAAAGAACTAGTTCTCTTTCCGACTGTTGCTTGCTTGTGCTCACAGAACTGCTTGGTGCATACTCATCCAATGCAGGTTTTCACCCAGCCTATGGGATGCTCTCTTCAAATTTCCAGTTTCTGGAGCACCTTGGGAAAGTCCTGCCTTCTAAGGAAGGGACTTACCAGGAATTTCCCAGGGATTTTTCAGTGACTCACCACAATGACACTATAGACACTGCCTCCTAACCTGTGCTCTCTTTATGCATAGGTTGTTCTCTAATACTCCTAGCTATTGACCCTGATGACTAGTGCCACTGAGTAGTTTCTCCATTATGTATTTATCCTATTATGGTAGTTCCCAATATAGATTCAAGAAGCCTATTCTAAAGTAGCTAGAGTTATATATAAGGCCCAGATCTGCCTTCATGTAACTCTAACCTAGATCTATACAATCTACCATGTAGCTTCTCTTGTGAAGGTCCCCTTTTGCACTTGCTTCAATCTTCCCAACAGATCTAGAAGCCATCTCACTCTTTGCTTGGGTCCTTGCTCTGATTCTTGCACTGGTCACAACAGCTCTTTCCATTGCTGTTGCTTGGTGTATGTGCTATCACAAGCCATACACTTGTCCATTCTCTTGCTAGGAGATAACTAGAACCACAGCAATGAA
>JBBPSW010000225.1:0-14931 GCA_038093775.1 Butyriboletus pseudospeciosus | reverse complement strand
TGTTTTAAAATGGCCATATCTCCACAGCCACTGGGCCAAATCACATGACCCAGGGACCGATTTGTAGCCAAGGGTTTGTACTTTGTTTGGTCACACCAAAGCTGAGCGCAGTTCCCACAGGTGTTTGTGGTGCGCTTCACGCACCGCGTCCAGGTTAGTTATTGCAATGGTTTTGGAGGTCACTGTATATTGTGTCATCACACCAAGTTGTGTGGCAATCATGATGAGCTGCTGTTCAAGATCTCCAGCATCATGCAGACCATTCATGAACTTGGTTGAGTTGAATCTCCTTGGGTTGAAAGATATGATCAGGCGAGGTAAAAGGAGTTAGATTAAAGAATCAAGAATACACGATCAATCGTTGTCTTCCACTAAACTGGGGATCTCTATAGTCAAGTCTAATTCCCACTGAGGTTCTGTGCTTAGCTCAGTTGGCGTGGGGAAGTACTCTGTGGTGGTCAATCCTATTTCATAAGGAGTGCCTTGTTTGATAGTGTAATTAGTCTGAAAGTGGGAATAGAAGAATCGGGAAGTGATTGTCTGGATCATAAAAGGTGAGATCAAATTAAAGAACCACTCAATCCAGGCTGGAGTTTCTCATAACAGTTCCTGGTTGGATTCAGTTATTGGTTGGGCCTGCCAAGCATTTTCATTGTTTGTCCAACTGTTATCTTCTGGTTCAGGCCAAGCCGGTTGTTCTGTTTGCTTGACCTTTTCGATCTTTTGTTTTACAAGATTAGCTTCTCTGATGATAATATTGATGAGAAAGAAGTTTTGGTTGATGGTGATGGCAAAGGGTTTTCCTTTGGGGACGGTGTGCAGCACAAGAAAGATAAGTAGTGTAAGAAGAGATGTGAATATATAGAGGAATGTGAATAGAACACAGTTCATTCAGTTACTCTTCTCGAGATCGGTGTGGGGGATGGAGGCTGATTCTCTTGATCGGAATCCAATATTTCTCCTTCTTCAGGTTGCTCCTCTGGTTCAGAAAGCCTTCTCTGATAGGCTGGGGAAGCGGGTTGAGGAGTAGATGTGTTTGGGTGGATGAAGATGGGCTGTAGAGGGACTCGGGGAACTCATCTTATTACAGGTGGTGCCCAGCTAGCTATATCTGATCGCATAGATACTTTAATGGAAACGAAGAGGTGGCCTAAGTGCCTTTCGGGGTCAAAGAGGAGAGATGTGAAAAGGGCCATGATGACAAGTACACTGGTACCAGCGAGGGGGGAAATTATCAAACTCAAAATCAGAAGATGCAGGGGATGGAGATCTCTCCTCCAGATGTAGTTGTTCCTTGATACGGTCTCGAGCTGCATGGACCTGATGTCTAACCTCCTGAATCTCATGTCTTCTTCTCTCCTCGTGAATGCCCACTTGTATTGCTTGTTGAATAAAATCCGAGAGTTTGGACAGGACGAATGCTCGATGTAGATGATAATCGAGAGGTTTGACAAGAGTAATGTTGGACTGTTCAATGCTGGGGGAGGCATTGGGGGAGGCATGAGAATCAATGGCGCAAATCCATTTCCAGTTGACAGGTTGGGCTAATGGCATGGGTGAGTGGACAGGGGTGCTCGGGTGATATGTCGAAGATACTGCCCGATATGGCAAGTATCTTGAAGTGGAACTTCTGGTAACGTAAGAGCTTAGGTGACTATGCGATCTCCTATTGTTCCTTTCAGCAGCTTCCTCGTAGGCTGTGATGCAGTCTCTGAGGCGTACATTAGCGATTTCGTCTACTATGCTAATGCTACTCTCAGTCTCCAATTTGATGTCCTCCTCTGATTCTTCAATGAAGAAAGTGAGAGGAGCATAGGAGGTCTCTTCTCTCTTGATAGACACTGATCATCAGGGGTGTCAGTGACTCATCTCAACTCCTCAATACTGGGAGGGGAAGGATCCTACTCTTCGATGTACAGTACTAGGAATACTGTGTGCAGGGTGTAGACGATGCGTTCATCTCCTGTAGTTTGGCTGGGAGGGCTGAAGGACAGTTAAAGAGTTTTGTCCTAATGAAACACCAAGCTCACTGAGCAATGGTATTCCCTAGGCAAAGATAGGATCAACTACCAATGTGTAACAGAGGTAGGAACCCTTAGACCACAGCAGATATGAGTGAGGATGGGAGAAAACCAAGAGGACACAACTGAGGTCCTCTGGCGGCAACTTGGGCCTTTATATACTACTCAGGGGTTTACACTTGTGTACACTAGATCTAAGAGATATCCTGTGCATAGCTATGGCAAACATGAGGAGGAGGCATGGATCAGTACTGCCTTGCCTTGAGGCAAGTGGGAATGAGAGACATGAGGAGGACAAGTCATAGATAAGACCATGAGGTGAATGTGAAACATACATGAGGCAAAGGAGATTAAAGTGGCAGCAAAGATAAGACACAGCTGAGGGTGTAGAGTGGAACATGAGGTAGACATGAGGCTGCACTGGTTTGCCCATGAGGCAAAGGTCTGGATCACCATGAGGGATGAGCATTTAGGTGTTCGGGTGATAGGGGTTAAGGATAGGGGCTAAATGCGAAATCATTCAGATAAAATCAGGAAAAATAGGGAAAATGAAGGGAAAAATAGAGCATCTGTAACACAGGGTATCCAGCAATAGAAGTATCATGATGTAGGCATATAATTTCCATGCATAATGATTGGTCATCAGGGACATAAAGTTTTCCTTTTTGGTCATACAATAGATCGTTATCTTGTGTCTCAATTTGGTGTTTCTCTTTTAGGTTAATGACATCAGATTCCTTAAGGAGATGTATTGCACTTTTGATTTGTGATTATGGCATTGGAGTCAGTGTTGATATGAATGGTTTTCAAATTTTCTATAACACTATGGAGAGAGGAAGGAGGGATAACCTGTATTCCTTTATTATCGGAGTCCATTCTGGCAGAGTGGTCTTCGCGGTGGGATAAAGCATCAGCTTTTCCCATAGTAGCTCCAGGCTTATGAAGCCATTTAAAGCAGAATCAAGATAAATATTAAGCCCATCGGGCTTGTCAACGATTGAGGTCTTGGTGTTTCATGAACCATTGAAGGTTGGCATGATCATTCCAGATCTCAAATTTATGATGAGTACCTTTAAGGTAGTGTCACCATTGTTCTAAGCTATGAATGACACTGAGCATTTCTCAATCAGCGACAGGGTAGTTCTGCTTAGTGGACAATAAGGCATGAGAGGAATATGTGACAGGGTGCCATTTGTCATTCTGCTGAATAGATAGTACCACACCAGTGGCATAGAGTGATGCATCCATTTCCAGACAGAAGGTAGCATCTATATCTGGGTATGCTAGAATAGGGGCAGAAGCGAAGCATAATTTAAGCATTTCAAATGCTCATTGTCATTCATCAGTCCAAATAAAGGGAGTGTCCTTTTTAGTGAGGTCGTGTAGGGGTTGTGTGACCTGCACATATCCTTGTATGAATCGTCAATAGAAGTTGGCAAATCTGAGGGAACTCTGTACACCTGTGACATTAGTAGGAGTAGGCCATTGTGTAAGGGTGGATACTTTGGTGTGATCCATTTGTATTCCATCTCTAGAGACAATCATACCAAGGAATTCTACTTCTTTGGCACTAAAGATACATTTCTCTGGTTTAGTGAAGAGGTTGTTATCTCATAAGCATTGGAGTACTTTTGTGACGATGTGTTTGTGTGAAGTGAGATCATCAGATTTGGTAAAGATCATGAGATCATCAATATAGATGACCATGACATCAGTCATATCAGCAAACAGTTCATTCATCATTGTTTGAAACATGGTGGGGGAATTGCATAATCCAAAGTACATGACTAAGGGTTTAAAGGATCCTCAGTGACAAATGAAATCAGCTTTCCATTTGTCACCTTCTTTGATTTGGATGTTATTGTATCCCCAGCAAAGATCAATCTTTGTGATCCATTTTGATCCTTGCAATCTGTCAGCAAGTTACAAGATCAAGGGTAAAGGATAGTTGTTCTTGATCGTATGTTCATTAATGTATTGATAATCCTGTATCATACATTTGTGTCCATCTTTCTTTGGAACAAAGAAGACAGGGGAAGTCTATGGAGACTTTGAAGGGCGTATATAACCCTTTTCTAGTTGATCATCAATAAAAGCCAATACTTCCTGTTGTTCCGTGGGTGAAAGGGGAATCAGATGTCCTTTCTTGGCAACAAAAAAGTCTTTCAGTTCGATAGCATGATCCCAGGATTTGCAAATTGGCATTTGTTCAGAGTCTTTCTTCAAGAAGACTGTAAGATACTTGTGGTAAATGTATGGCACAAGATCTTTGGGTTTCAGATCAGATTTCTTTACTGGCTCTTCTTGTTTGAGTGTAAAGATCTGTTGTAGGAAGTCTCGTTCTTCCGATTGCAATTGTCTGATGAACTTTGAAGTTCCATTCAGAGTTTTGCATGAAGGGGGGCAATTTGTTATATGAACTAATCCAGTAGTCCAGTTGATTGCAGGATTATGGTGATGCAACCATGAGTGGCCAAGTATCATCTAATTTTTCCCTAGATCAGTTACTTCAGCATGGGTTCTCACAATAATCCTGAAACCTAATGACAATTTTGGCATAATAAGTCATTGTTCTGGTGGTATTATGTGATCCATCAACATTGTATACCAGTATTGGCTTATCGTTCTTTAAAAGAGGAATTTGCTTCTCTTTTGCATAAGATCTGTCAATATAGATAGCATTAGCTCCACTGTCAAGTAGAGCTTTGGTATTCATGAAATGATCTTGATCTTGATCAGGGGCAATTTCAATCTGTAATGTTAGTTCTTGTTTCACACTGCGAATGTTAGTAGTATCTGGGATTTGAGAGGGAAGGTTCAATAAAGTGGAATCAAGCACCAATTTAGAGCCCTGGCTGAGCTCCAAATCTATTGGAGACCCCACTTGGCTGGAAGAATAATTTATAAAAGATGTACTTAGTGAATCATTGGGAATACTAGCAGCTTGAACATCCAGATTGTTCAAGTTGGATGGTCTGTGACATTCATTCTTATTGTGACCCTTTTGTCCACAATTGAAATATCCAGAGGGTCGTTTCCTCCTTTGTTTCTTTTCGAAGGCATCAATGTGTTCTTTGATTTCGGATTTGTCTGATGTTTCATCTAGAGCATCAATGTCCATTGCATTAGGGTCATGGGATTGCTTTGGTTGGAAGTAGCTCTTAGAAGAAGAGGCAAATGCTTGTCCTGTCCTTCTTTTCTTTAGAAATGTGATGGTTTCTATCTTTTCACCAGCACTTATTACAGCCTTGGCATAGAGATCTAGATTGTAAACATCTTGTTCACCTTCTCTGATGATTAGATCTCAGATCTCAGTGTTCATATTCTGTTCTAGAATATTAGTGGCATGAGTTTTCGAGATATCAGCTTCTTTTGCCAGTTTCTTGAATTGATTCATGAAGTCAGTACTTTGGATAGATCCTTGTTTCAGATTCCAGAGTTTCTGAAGAGCCCAATCGGGTTTAGCAGTTGGGTGATACTGCTTTTCAAGATCTTTGATGAGATCTCTCCAGGTATACATTTGTCCTTGATCTAGGCATTGTGCAGCAAATGTTCTGGCACGTGGTCCTGTCATTCAAGATAAGACAGCAACTACTGCTTTGAATGATCCCGTTGGTATTGCATCACAGTTGAGATTGATGTAGATTTTCATTTTGAGCCACCATTCTTCAAATTTGGCGATCTCTCCTTTGAATTCTCCAGGGTCAGAGAATACTTCAACCTTCTTGGTTGCCTTGGTAGCAGGTATTACTGGTACTGGTGGTAATGCCATGATTTGAGCATTTGCTTGTCCAAGCTCATCCTCAATGCTTATGGTGTATTGTGTCATCAGACCTAGTTGCATGGCAATCATGATGAGTTGTTGTTCATGATCTCCAGCATCATGCAAGTCATTGACAAACTGGGTCAAGTTGAATCTCCTTGGATTGAAAGACATGATTGGGCGAGGGTAAAGGAAGTTAGATTAAAGAATCAGAAGTACACGATCAATTGGTGTCTTCTACTAAACCAGGAATCTCCGTTGTCAAGTCTAATTCCCACTGAGCTTCAGTGCTTATCTCAGTTGGTGCAGGGAAGTACTCCAGGGTGGTAGATCCTATTTCATAAGGAGAGCCTTGGGCAATAGCGTAATTGATCTGGAAATAAGAATAGAAAAATCGGAAGATAATCTGTTGGATCGTGAAAGGTAAGATCGAAGTAAAGAACCACTCAATCCAGGCAGGGGTTTTCCATAAAGGTTCCTGGTTAGGTTCAGTTATAGGTTGGGCCTGCCAAGCATTTTCATTATTGGTCCAACTGTTATCTTCCAGTTCAGGCCAAGCTGATTGTTCCTGTTGTTTGGCTTCTTCAATTTCCTTGCTCATGAGATTAGCTTCTCTGATAATAATACTAATGAGGAAGAAGTTTCAGTTAACGGTGATGGCAAAGGGTTTTCCTTTTGGGACGGTGTGCAGCACAAGAAAGATAAGTAGCACAAGAAGAGATGTGAATATATAGAGGAATGTGAATAGAACACAGTTCATTCAGTTACTCTCCTTGTGATTGGTGTGGGGGATGGAGGCTGATTCTTTTGATCAGAATCTGGTATTTCCTCTGGTAGAAGTCACTCTTCTGATTCAGAAGGTCTCCTTTGATAAGGGGGAGGATGGGCTTGCAGAGTGGGTGTGTCTGAGCAAACAAAGATGGGTTGCAATGGGACTCAGGGAACTCATCGTATTACAGGGGGTGCCCAAACAGCTACATCCAATCATGTAGATAGTTTAATGGAAACAAATAGGTGGCCTAAGTGCCATTCAGGGTCAAAGAGGAGAGAGGTGGAAAGGGCCATAATGACAAGTACAGCAATACCAGCAAGGGGGGAAATTATTAAACTCAGAAGATGAAGATGAAGGGGATAAAGATCTCTCCTCCAAATATAATCGTTTCTCAATACAGTCTCAAGCTGTGCAGACCTGATGTCTAATCTCCTCAATCTTGTTTCTTCTTTTCTCCTCATGAACACCTACTCATATTGCTTGTTGAATAAAATCCGAGAGTTCGGATGGAATGAATGCTTGATGTAGATGATAATCAAGAGGTTCGACAAGAGTAATGTCAGACCAGCTAGGATTGGTGGTGGCATTGCAGGGGGCATGAGAATTAAGGATGTGAATCCATTCCCAGTTGACAGGTTGGGCAAGCGGTGTGGGTAAGCAGACAGGGGTGCTCAGGTGATATGTTGAAGACACTGCCTAATATGGCAAGTATCTCAGAGTGGGACTTCTTGTGACATAAGAACTTAGGTGGCTGTGCAATCTCCTAATGTTCCATTTGGCAGCTTCCTTGTAGGCTGCAATGCAGTCTCTGAGGCATATGTTTACTAGTTTGTCTACAAACTCAACACTACTCTCAGTCTCCAATTTGATGTCTGCCTCTGATTCTTCAACAAAGAAAGCAAGAGGGGCGTAGGGGGTCTCTTCTCTCTTGATAGGCACTGATCATTAGGAGTGTCAGTTCCTTGTCTCAACTTCGCAATACTGGGAGGGGAAGGATCCTACTCTTCGAATACAGTACTAGGAATACTGTGTATGTGGGGTTGACAACATGTTTGTCTCCTGTAGTTCGGTAGGGAAGACTGAAGGACAGTTAAAGAGTTTTGTCCTAATGAAACACCAAGCTCACTAGAAGATGATGTATCTGGACAAGGGCTGCTATTGCTAGGGACAATAGAGACTTTAAGACCACAGTAGGTGTGAGTGAGAATGGGAGAAAACCAAGAGAACAAAACTGAGGTCCTCTGGCGGCAACTTGGGCCTTTATATACTACTCAGGGGTTTACACTTGTGTACACTAGATCTAAGAGATATCCTGTGTGTAGCTATGACGAACATGAGGAGGAGGCATGGATCAGTACTGCCTTGCCTTGAGGCAGGTGGGAATGAGAGACATGAGGAGGACAAGTCATAGATAAGACCATGAGGTGAATGTGAAACATACATGAGGCGAAGGAGATTAAAGTGGCAGCAAAGATAAGACACTGGTGAGGGTGTAGAGTGGAACATGAGAAAAACATGAGACTGCACTGGTCTGTTCATGAGGCAGAGGCCTGGATTGCCATGAGGGATGAGCATTTAGGTGTTCGGGTGATAGGAGTTAAGGATAGGGGCTAAATGCGAAATCACTCAGATAAAATCAGGAAAAATAGGGAAAATGAAGGGAAAAATAGAGCATCTGTAACAATAAGACACAGATGAGGGTGTAGAGTGGGACATGAGGAGAGCATGAGGCTGCATTGGTCTGTCCATGAGGCAGAGATCTAGATCGTCATGAGGGATGAGCATTTAGGTGCTTGGGTGATAGGGGTTAAATGCGAAATCACTCAGATAAAGTCAGGAAAAATGGGAAGATAGAGGGAAAAATAGAGTGTCTGTAACAGGAGTGTTGCACAATCATGATGATGATAGAAGATCATCCATTAAAGCCAGTAGTTTATACTCATTGCAAAGGTTGCCCATAAAGTGTTGTATGTTCATTACCATTTGATAACATAGCTGGTAGTTTAATCTTATTTTGGAAAATTCCCATTGTTATTAGATACCTTTATATGGTATGATTGTTAGTTTAATCTCATTGCAGAGGATCCAAGTGATTTGTGAGCTAGAGGATTGAAGAATCTGTGGTCAGGCAATCTTGTATATTGCATCATATCCTTCTTAGAGATTGACTTCCAAACAACTGAAGAGGAAAGAGGGCTGAAAAAAAAGTTACCACTTTTCCATGCATTCCAGTCATGTCATGCACTCCCATGCATGCCATTCCTTCCATGCATTATTCAGGGTTTCATAGTCATAGCTTCTCCATTGCTCTTTCACTCTTTATTCCTCAATGTCCAAGGCCTATTGTATATCCTCTCTTCCATCCAAGTTCCACACTTGTCCTTGTCCATATATTGTAACTTTCTTGTGACTTGCTACTCTCATCACTCCTCCTACTATACCCTTTCCCCTTCTTAATGTTGATCATCCCAATCAACTAAACCAGCAGAGGTCTAAGAACTGATGCTTGCTGGTGGTTTTGTTCTCAAAACCCAATAAAAAAAGACCTGAGGGAAGGTGAAGAAGAGCTGAAAAAATTTCACAGGGGAATAGGCAGATCCATTGAAATAGCTCCTCAAAAGGGTAGGAAGATGGGAACCCTATTGTTAAGGCAACTCTGAAAATCAGGAAATTGGAGTTCCTGTGTGTGTTGTAATCTTCTCATATAAGATCCAACAAAGCTGGTAGTTTTAAGACATTCTGGTTGGTCATGATAAAAGTTGTCAAGTGGTTTTATAACATTCTGGTTAATCACATTTGAGTTGAAGGCAGTGAATATTATCCAAAACATTCCCCTTCTCAGAGTTATTGCACCAAGTTATTGGCAATACCCTTTTTATGGCAAGTGTACAAACAAGCATATACATGAACCTGGTAGTTTTAAGTCATTCCAGCTAATATGAACCAATCATAAATGTTGTAAGTTGTTTAGCCAAACAACTTTAGGTTCCATCAGGGGATAGCACATTGAGTTTCCGTTTCTTAAGGTCATTCCTGCAGACTAAAAGAGTATTCATGAATTAAGACAAGGGAGATTTCCATGTTCCCCTTCTTAAAGTCTTGTTAAGAGGTTTCATATGGATGAAATGTGTTCAGGTATGTTCCCCTTCTTAAGATCTAAGCCAGAGATCTAAGAATCATATTCATTGGCAAGAGTGTCAAGATGTCTTGGATGAAGCACCCCATCAGATTGTAGAAGCAAGGCAGGATGTGAATATATTGGACAAAGCTGAAGATGGTTGGTAAAGGGTATCACAATATATTCTGTAGTAGAAGAACATCCTATGATCTTTAGTCGATGTCATTATGTCAAGTGTTGACCATCTTCTGAGGTTTCCACTGGATAAGGGCAGAATTTCAAGGAACCTAGAAGGCATTCCAAAAGCAGCTAGTTTAATCTCATTGCAAAACTCACATAATAGTTTTATAATGTTTCAGTTTCATAATAGTTTATGTATCATTTCAGACCATAGGCCAATCATCCAAGGGATAGCTTCTTGATAACATTTCTGACAGTTTCAGAGTGGCATTGCTGATATGTGCATTTGTAACAGTTTCACAACAGATGATAATGGTTTTACCATAGCACCTGGTCATCATAGTTTTACCTCATTGTGAAGCCAATGTCATTCATCTCAATCAACTCATAATAGTCCTCTCATACTTTTGTCAATAAAAGGGGAGGTATAGGATGGCCACTTCTCTTTTGATGGAAAGATACAGTTTACACATTCATCAACACTTTGCCTGGTGGAAAGGGAGGGTTCTGATCAGTACATTAACCTGTCACATGACTCTGCATAAGCTTCTCAAGAATGGATACTTCTGAACATCCTTAGAAGTCATTACATGTGTTTACAGTTTGAGGAAAGATAACCTGGTCTTTGTGTTAAGGTCTATCTTGGTTTTATAATGCCTCTCAGCTTGTCTCTTAGTTATATCTTGTACATCTGGAGTAGTGAAGAACAGTTTTCTTCATCATAACCTATCAAGAGGTTGTCATTGTAAATGGTAGTTTAAACATTGTTTTGGATGCAAGTACAGTGACTCCCAAAACTGTTCCAATATCTAATCCTGATGCAATGCATAAAATGCACTGCAAACACTCATGGGAATTTCGCTTGGCTTTGGTGGGACAAATAATAGTACATACCCTTGGCTACCTATGGGTGCTTGGATTATGTGATTTGATCCAGAGGAAGTGGAGATATGGCTATTTTAAAACAGCAACTACATTGAAACAGTTTTGGAACTTTTGATTATCATAAGGATATTTGGTATATATCAGTACTTGGTATATCCTCCTTTGGCTTTAAGCACTGCCTGAATCCCCCTAGGCATGCTTTCAATCAATCCCTGACACACCTCAGCTGGTATCTCATTCCATTTCTTCTGAGTTCTTCTCCACAACTTCTCTATTTCTTTAGGAGGCTTCTCATAGTCTGCTAGCTTCCTTTTGAGGTGAGGCCAGATATGTTCTATGGGATTGAGGTCAGGAGACTGTGCAGGCCATACCATGGTCCTAAATTCCTGCTCTTCCAGCCACTTCTTGACCTTTTTGCAAGTATGCTTGAGGTCATTATCTTGTTGAAAGATGACATCAGAAGGATTCAGATCATAGAACTCCAAGGAATCCTGGAGTTCATCCTTCAAAATTTGAAGGTAGAGATTACCATTCATCCTACCATCAATCTTAGTTGCATAGCCAACCCCATCCCAAGCCATACAGCCCCACAACATCAAAGAACTCCCTTCAAACTTCAAAGTCCCCTCAACTAATCTATCACTAAGCCCCTCTCCTGGATTTTTCCATGCCCATTTGTGACCATCTGACCCAAGACAATTGATTTTGGTCTCATCAGACCATACCACCTGCTTCCAGTCCTCTAGAGTCCAGTCCTTATGAGCATAAGCAAAGTCCAACCAAGTCTTGCAATGTTTAGCAAAAAGTAGTGGGCATTTGGACTTGACTATGGCTTTCATACCAATCTTTTTCAAATGATAATGAACTGTATTAGGATGGAGAGGCTGGTTGGTGATAGTGGAGAGTGCTTTGGTGATCTGAACAGCATTCTCTGCCTTATTACTAGAGATAAGGCAAACAGCATGACAAATATTAACAGAGGAAAGCTTTGATGGATGGCCTCCAGCAGACTTTTGAAGGTCAGAATGCTCCTTGGAATGAAGCATAGAGATGGTAGCAATGCCAACACCTGTACTAGAGGCAATAGAGCAGATGGAATGGCCAGAACCAAGTTAAGAGAGGATAGTGTTCTTTTGAGTGGCAGAGAGAGATTGCATGATGGTAGTGGTTAAGAATCAAGAAGTGTGGGAACATTTTTAGACTCAGACATGATATTTATATGTATATCTTTGTTTGTACCACCAAACAACAGCAATTATCCCCTTATATCATAATGATTCTAATGCTCACATCAAAAGTCTCAAAACTGTTCCAATGTAGTTGCTGTTTTAAAATAGCCATATCTCCATTTCCTCTGGATCAAATGACATGATCCAAGCACCCATAGGTAGCCAAGGGTATGTACTATTATTTGTCCCACCAAAGCCAAGCGAAATTCCCACAGGTGTTTGCAGTGTGCAAAGTGCACTGCATCAGAGTTAGGTATTGGAACAGTTTTGGGAGTTACTGTAGTTCTCCTGGGTGGTGTCTGCTAGCATGCATTTACAATACCATCCACATCATTGAGCACATTGTGACAGGATGAGGCATGAGTACAGCCACAGTGCAAGATCTTCAGACCAGTGGGCAAGAAAGCTCCTGTGCTTTTTTCTTCTGAGCTCTTTACACCAGCTTTTCTTTTGGCCCCAGCTTGCCTTCAAGCTTTGTTGCACCCACCACACCTCTCTTGGAGCACCTTCCATAGTTGGTGCTCCCTTGAAACCCTCTTTCTCCTGGGTCTGGTTGATGTCACTGGTTTAGTGACACTGTGAGGTTTCCCTTCCACCCTTGCAGCTCTCTCACTTGACCTCCAGGCATTAGTCAGGCTGAAGTGCTGTGTGCTTGCCCTCACTTCACACAGTCATCCATAGCACACATGTACATATTCACCTAGATACATGAATATGACATGCTTGCTTATTCCTGAGCAAAGCACTAGTTCAGAGATGTATTATGAACCTGTTTTGTGAGAGGTGAGAGAAAGGGACATTTTCTGTTAGGCCAAATGTCTACATTAGTCTTATGCATCATGACTGTCTATTCTGCAATACATCAACCTATCATTAATATAATTACAGTCATTTCCTGCAATAATCTGTCTCTAGCACCTCTGTGTTGCAAGTGATGCATATGTATTGTACATTCCTATGAAGATAACAAATGGCACTATTGGTGTAGATGATCACTGCACCACTTGCTGTTTTTTCCCACAAAAGCTGCCACCAGCCCATCATCCAAGTTGCTTATTTATAAAAACTAGATAAGGATGCTATTTGTTTCAGTGGAGACAAACATGTAAATGTAATCACCCAGTATGATATTGGTGATGGAATCACTTGATGGCCAGTAGCTTGAACTTTGGGGGCCAAAGGCAACAGCATTAGTGATGGTGAGCATGCCACTGAAGTCTACCAAGGTAGCAAAGCTACTGCCATTCCCATAGTCATAGTCTTTGATGATTCACTCAGCACTCTGCTTACAAAGAGAGTGACCACCTGGGAATACAAGTCCTATCAAGGTAATCTATTGCTTGGACAGATTAATAAACAACACTATGGCAGTCTGAATCATAGAGTTTGACACAATGTAGATCTTGATAATATTACCAGCAGTAATGTTGAAGGCAGGGAGAGGGTCAGAGACAGGAGAAAATTCATACCAAGCTGTTCAATGCACAAATAATGAAAATTTATTCAAACTGTAAGTTCAGTGTTCCTCACCTTGGTATGAGGGCACTCCATCCTAGAGTATAATCTGGATACCAGCCTAAAGGATATCTGGACACTGGTTGTGACCATTGAGACCAATTGAAACAGAAAAACCACCATTGGTGCCTGAAGGGGTGGGAACAGTGAAGGTGCCAGTGACACCATTAACAGTTCCCTGCTAGCAAAAAAGTGAAATCAAACATGAGTACAGGCTATGGAAATGGCTATGGGAATGATACTGACATTTGAGTTACTGCCATTCAGGACTAGTGTTGTGCTGGGCCCAGTCCAGCCCAAAAGCCCCAGCTAGAACCCAGCTTATGAGAGCTCAGGCTTAGGAAAAATGAAGCCCAAGCCCTCAATGATGGCCTTACAGGGCTCAAGGCCCAGCCAGGCCTAAGCCCCAGCTTTATACTACTGCATGATCAGACATTGGATGATATTGACAAGATTGCAGTATTAATAGACACAAACATACACCATGTATCTACTATTCAAAACTGGCCAGAACAACATCACTGTCACTGATCTCTAGATTCTCCTCTGAGTCTCCATAAGCCTTAGACAACATGGCCTCTTCATTATCATATTCTGATATCACTGAGGGATCCAGTGCCTTGTAAAACAGTAAGTCTCATCAGGAAAAACACTTGAGGCATTGAAGAGCTTTAATAATGTCACCAGTAAGACAATTACATCATTTGGTAATGGTGATTGCAGACAACAAGAACCCATGCTCACTGAAGCCAGAGGTTGCCATGATTGAAAGATAATCTCAAGCCAAGAAGCTCCATATAGGATACCTGGCTGCATTGAGACCCCACCACTATACAATGGGTATTTCAGATGTGAGTTGATCCTTTGAACTCAGGTATCCTTGAAACTTGTGGAACCAGGGGCAATGAGGGTCACCACACATCAATGATGATGCCAGTTCATCATCATCATCATTGTTAGATAGCTTGCATAACAGCTGCTTGACTTTGCCATATGCAGCTGTGGTCTTAACAGCCTTGATAAATTTTGTGATGACAGCACCATTAAGTTCCATGTATTATTGCTTGTACTACAGATAAATATATGTTAGTACACTTGCAAGTTGTGAATGAATACATACTAGCTCTTTGGCATGTTTCATTGCATCCTCATAAACATCACTCCAATACTTGCATATATGGTTCAACTTTTGGATGGAGTCAAGCACTATAATATGAGTTAGTAGCAGTCCATAACTAATATAAAGGCAATGTACACATCACCATAATATACAGTGACCTCCAAAAGCATTGCAATAACTAACCTGGACATGGTGCGCAAAGCGCACCGCAAACACCCGTGGGAACTGCGCTCAGCTTTGGTGTGACCAAACAAAGTACAAACCCTTGGCTACAAATCGGTCCCTGGGTCATGTGATTTGGCCCAGTGGCTGTGGAGATATGGCCATT
>JBBPSW010000224.1:0-13087 GCA_038093775.1 Butyriboletus pseudospeciosus | reverse complement strand
TACACCGTTCAAGTCATCTTCGCTCTTGTTACGTAGCAATGTCTGGTTCTGAACCCAAGTGGACCTTCGCACATAAATTTTACGTAGATTTCAACGCGACTGCCTCTGGTGTGCTCTTCCCCAGACTGCACCTTCCGTTTCGGCCTAATGCAGGAATCCGCAGAGCTGGTGTCTCGGCTGGATGCACTGAAGGACAGCACCGATGTTCCTCCAGCCACGATGCAGGCTGTAACGTCGGATCTCTCACGTTTGACTAAAAGCCTCAGTGATGCGATCGGGAGTCTGCCGACTTATGATCAAAGGCAGTGCGAACTCGTACGTCGATGTGCTATCTTGACGGATGAATTTCTATCCATCCTATCAAATAGCAACTTAAGACACTAGAGAAAAGTGTTGAGGAACTGCGCGGGGCTTCAGCTAGTGCGCCTAAGTTTTCATTCAAACGGAAGGCCACGAAAACGAAACTGTCAGCCGAACACGGGTCGGTCGCAGGGCCACCTCCTACAAAATCACAGTCAACCTTGATCGAGTCTGTGAAAACCTTGACCGCGTTCTCTCATCGCTATTTGACCATCCGCGATCTTCACTCTCCTAACTCCTCAGCAGAAGTTTCGATATCTGATATTGACAACTGTATTGTGAATTTACTCGCCAGCGATGACGACGACCGAAAAATCACTGCGCTCCATGTACAGCGGGTTTTTAGATCCGTTATTTTGTTACCACAGATCGCCGGCAGTATCATTCTTCACGGTTTGTCGGAATGTGTGATCGTGGTTGGCTGTCATCAGGTAAAGTAAACGATGTTCTTTGTTTTTCATTACTTCCGATTAACTGTTGCTCATAGTTCCGCATGCACAACTCGACGACGGTCGATGTGTATCTTGAAAGTGTATCAGACCCGATCATTGAGCACTGCTCGGGCATTCGATTTGCAACATATCCAAGTAGTTTTGTGCGTGAGGGGTCCCTCCAGGTTAGCCGTCCCTTTTCCACTTTCTGATCAGGAATCGAATGACCTTAACATGGGTTCATGCACATAGGATAGCAAGCATTTTGATGTGAAAGACTTCTCTCATATTTTACCGACGCCGTCGCCAAATTGGAGCTTGCTGCTCAAGGATAGATGGGAAAAGTCATGGCCCATTTCTCCTCTTCAAGATCAGGTACTACGAGAAGAGCTCGAACGGATGTTGTCGGCACACTCTTGGCCGCTAGGGAACGGTCTACGGATATGAGGGCATTTTTGTCGACTTGTGCCACATCTTCTTCCTCTCGGGTGTGACCTATAGGCCCGTGCACATGAAGAAGGTTTCGGATCATTTGTAACAGTTCTTCACATGTGGACGATGCATCGTTACACAATATAACCGATAACTACATTAGCTGTCCGTCTGATTCCGTCCCGATGGGAAGGTTGTAGAGCAACTTGGGGCTCACAGTCGACGAGAGCTTGAGAAAGCCCCTCATCAGGTATAACGATACGGCGCGAAGAGATTGGTACACTTGAAGGGATGGCAGACATCTATGATACAGTTTCCGGGAGACGACAGTGGAAACGAATTAGCGACCATATCTGCAAAATAAGCATCGAAGGTTAGGTGTCAAAAGGAGATCTTTGAGAATGGAACCCACTTTTGAAGCTCCCATTCGCGGTTATCCAATGGGCAGACGTTCCTTGTCTTGAGCCACCGCGAGATACAGTGGAAGTGGAAGGCATGCTGGGGCTGGGTCAGTTCCCAAAGGTGGTAAGAGGAGAGTGCGCACGTTACAAATGCCCCAAGCGGCGTTGCATTCGTCTGTTGATGCGGATACTTGATTTGCCTGACAATCAATGCCTGACGGGAGACAGGGGGGTTAGATCTGGCATGCGGCGAGCGAGAAAGCACGCACAAAGGTCCATGATGTGGTTACGACAGATGGCGCAATTGTCGACCACGATGTCTGTGTTTGTGTGAAGCTTATCGAGCGAGACGGTGGTGAACATGCGTACCCCAAGCCCACAGCGCTACGGCATTCCACTAGACAAGGATCTCAGAGACAGATGATAAGGAGCGATGGTATGAGTACCTTTTTGACCTCGAATCTCTTCTTGTCCTTTCCGTCGTCCTTTGTGTTCTTTCCAGATCCCGTTGCGGGCGGGTCAACATCCATGTCGTCCGCCATGATGGTATGGTGTGGTCTTTGTCGCTGTCGCTTGGCGAAGCGAGGGAATGGGAATGCGTTACCTAAGCAACGAGGGACGATCACGTGTCTTGACGCGACCGCGACGGAGTCTACCCTAAACTGGTGTTGGTTGAGTTTCCTTCTCGACCTACACGTCTGTTTGTGTACCCCTTGGCAATGTACTGACCATGTCTACTTACAGTTCCAGTGCTGACCTTAGGTCCCCCCCCTTTGGGACCGCAACGTTTTCTTCTTTTACTAACTCACAATCCATGTTCTCACCATCAAGATACTCCTACACGAGCTCTGGTGCGTGTCGGTGTCGCATTGTACTCACTGGATTGATGCGATGAGCCACCCCAGACACACCACTTGCTTCCTCAGACAGCGAAGATGCCACATCAGATCGGCGCATGCGGCGTGTCAATGTCTCGCCAACCAGGTCGGGCATTTCGTACGATTCGCACACCGAAGAAAACTCCGTGGAAGACAGGGCCGAGGTAGAGGCATCCTTGAACGACCTTGACAACGAACTCGACAGTACCGAGGACATGCTCACTGAGTGGTCGCGTGGCTCCGGACCGTCGTCCTATACGGGGACAACCCCATCATACTCAACCAGTCTTGATACATATTCCATCTATAACCGTGAAGGAAACCGCTTGAGTACGATCTCAGAACGCACAGAGAACGTCCCTTCACGTCCTATATCCTATCTACGAGATGGTGCTCGATCCGCGAACCCGATTCCTGAATTACCCCAGCCTGCCACCCATCGTATCAGTACCGCTTCCCCTGGTCGTTTTCATAGTCGATCTGTGACAGATTTGACCTCCGACAGGCCAACCGGAAGAAGAACTGGCGACCTCATCGCTTTTTTCGAAGATCGAGCGACACCTTCCGACACTTCATTCAGTCATTCTCGTACGTCGTCGATGCCGGGCAATCGCGTTCACAGTCCATTCTTCCCGCACAGCCAGTCTACTCCGTACATGAGCAGCACGACCGGTTATGGGTATACAACAACCGGCTATGGGACGTCTTCCGGTTACGGTTCCCGCCCCTCGTCCCCGGCGAAGAGCAAGGCTGGTTCGACCATTTCTTCTGCGTCTTCTGTCTCAGATGCCTTATCGTCTTCGTCTCTTTTGGCACCACCCACGAGAGGGCCAACGGCGACGGTTAGCAGGGGTGGCACGCAGCTAAGCCCGAGCGATTTCGCGAGCACCTTTTCCAACACCTTCGAAGAAGCAAGGAGCGCAACCTCGTCTGCTATTTCGCCGACGGTTTCCCCCTTACGCCGACCACAAATATCTCCGCGTTCTCCTCTCACGTCGGTTCGTAACATCGTCGCAGCTTGGAAAGAGCGCACACCAGCTTTGGGAAAAACTGCACACTCGTCTACCGAGTCATCCGTTTCCCCAGTAGTCAAGTCTGATGGTCGCTTTGGCCTCCGTAGACGTGCCTCGCGGGTTGAAAGGGGCCAGCAACCCACTTCAGAGAATTCTGGTAACGGTCATAATCCACCGACGACCCCAAAGAGCGTCAACAACAGCATTATCCCCCCACCCTTTGATATGACCGAGTTGGGTGCTTACGCACGGGACAGCAGAGAGGTTTGCGCTCGCATGTTTTTCATTTCGTTTGTGCTAACCGTAGATTTCAGCCACTCCGTATTGGTGATTTGTGGTACCTAAACGTGCATTCCGGACCTCCGTATCGCTGGCAACGTTGCGAAGCGTTGCTGTACCCACACATGTTGCTATTGTCTTGGATTGCCCGCGGCGGGGGCAGAGGCGTCGTAACGTTGGATCTGCTCAATTGTACCGAAGTGCGCTCCGTGCCCTCCCCGAGCCACCCCAGTGCAAAAGAGGATGTCGGGACGATCGCCGCTCGCGCCCAAATTGCCGGGGGTGACTGTCCTCCTTTGATGGAGTTATTATGCCCTTTCCAGCTTCTGTATAGTGACGGTGTCGAACGGTTGGCTGCAGAAAGCGCAAGGGAGAGAGTCCGTTGGGTTAGCGCCATCTGGTACGTTAGGTTTTTAACCTCTGCAAGTTTTATTTCGTTGATGATCTCTCGCAGGGAAGCATTGGATCGCTCTATCACGTTGCCGAGCCGTTCGGAGCCAGGTTCTCCTACAGGCTCGATCGGAACAATCCGCACCATGACAAGCACCACCAGCGTTTCTGGCGCTGGTTCTGGTTCAGGTTCAGCGTCGACTGTTTTCGTTCCGCCTCTGCACACAATTCCTAGCCTGTCGGACCTGCATACGTTCTCGGACTCTTCGAGCACTACTGGATCGCTGTCGCGCGCTCCGTCATTCGCTCCACACCACACACGTACCACGGATGACGCAGCCGTGTCTAATCAGTCATACCTCTATCCTGGTGACCCACGTGTCATCGCACCCAGTCGAAGCAGTTCCCTCCGTCGCACAAGCTCGCTTACCGATCTTGACGAGGAGTTCGCTTCCGCAGTCAGTCGAGCGAGGAATGCGAAACCAGGCCTTGGGTTCGGTTTAAGTCTTGTCGGTGGTGTAATTTTAGGTGATGGATCGCCGGTGACTGTATCTAGCGGTCCTAGGCTTGGTGGTGAAGTGCGCGTCACCCCGCCGCCCAGCGGTAAAACCAAGACGCGCCCACTGTCTGACATCTCAGACGACAATTTCTTCTCCGCTGGTTCGAGAACGTCGTCGAGCGAGCCTCGTACAACCACGAACTCATTCTATACTATGTCAGAATCTTCCACGTCGTCATCCGACGTTCGCCGGACTACGACTGGTATTGTAACTGACGAGACAGCTTTCGAATTCACGTCCGGTGGCTCCAATACACAAATCGTCCCTTCGACACTTTCCTATCGGCGTACCGAGTCGAATTCCTACCTAGGCGATTCGCATGATGGGTCATGCACTTACAGCAGCTACACGTCCACTTCACCATCCTCCTTGTCCAGGAGCCCAGGAATTCGGAGGAGGCGCTACAGCAAGAGTTACTTATGCGACAAGGAGAACGCGGCTTCAGGTTACACAGCCTCACAGAGTCGCTCCACGTTAAGCACCTGGACAAGGAGCCGTTCTGCTACACCGACTCCTGCTCCTTCCACTGCAGCCCTGTCTGCTCTTGAGATCCCCGACGGCTCGGGTAGCGAAGGATATGAAACTGCTAATTCCCCATCGACTGCATCCTTCAAGTCATTGCCTTCAATTCCTTCCGAGACTGACTATGCGACCGTCGAGCAGTGCAAAACAGAGGCCTCCACCGAGTTCCACACGGCGGATCGCTGTGCTTCGGATGTTTCATCCGAATATGTGACTGCGGAGAAGTGCAAGACAGAGACAGAAACAGAATTTGTCACAGCAGCGCTCTGCGAATGCGAACGTACGGAGCCATCAGAAACTCATTACGAGACCGCGTCTATATGTAAGACGATCCCTTCCGAGACCAGCTCGCCGCGTTCGTTGGTCGTCGATCTCCCCGTCGAGAGGGCACCAACACCCCCTCCAAAAACACCTACGGACGTTCCTTCCCTTCAATCCCCGGAGTCGGATATTCTTCTAGATATCACCCCCGAGTCTGTACCGCTCCCCCCCTCAGTGGTCAGCCCCACAATGTCGAGCGCTAGTCGAGACCTCGAGTCAGAGCACCTCGGGGTGACGGTAGTCCCCCCGTTGTCATCGATAGTGAGCTCCGATGAACTCTCGATCTCTTTGCCTCCGACTGTCGAGTCGAGCTCCGAAGACGAGTCGTCTCGGATGCCAACCGAATCTAGTACCGAGTCATCCGAGTTCGTTATGAGGGATCTGCCTGTGAGCGAAGAGGGCCTCCCATCCCCAGCCCCATTGGCGACTACGGAGTCCTCCCCTTCCATCCATCCGTCCCAGTGGGCTTCAGAGACCGACAACTCGTATGAATCATCACAGCTTCAGCCGACGCCCCTCACACAGTCACTCCAATTTCAGGACGGACGTGATATCTCTTTCGAAACGTCATTTATGCGTCCTAGCGTTTCTCCGTTGACCAGTTTTGGAAGCTTGACGGCCGTGACGGAAACAATCACCACGTCAATCGTATCAGCACATCTTCCGCCGCTGCCACCCGCTTTGATCACCCAGTCCGTTTCCTCGCCTTCTAGCGGCCCGACTCCTCTCTCGGTCACATCTACGGCATCTTCATCTTTGTCTCGCACTCCATCCACGGTGTCCAGTGTTTCTAGTATTTCGACTAGGATCAGTCTGGCGGATGACGATGTTGTGTCACTGGCTGATGTTCCAGCTCCTTCTGAGGTATCAACGGAACCTTCCCTCTTGTCAAGTCTTCGTAGCTCAAGCATAAGCTCAGCGCGTTACGTGAGTACCTTATGCGGTCTGTATGTTCCGCGTTCTCATCGTCCGTAGTACCCTCATCCAACGATGGTGCCACTTCCTGAATCCCCTGCTCCTGTTTATTCACCTGTCCATTCACCTGCGCCTTCCCCCAGTCTCAGTCTCAGTACCCCGCAGACTAACCAGCCCTCCATCCACTCCGAACTAGAGACAGAACCAACGCATACACAAACCGAGCGCACTGAGGTCATAACACATGAAATTGACCGGTTACTCCACCATATCCATGAATTGGATCGTTTCAGGGGTCAGGAGAATCACGAAATCTCCGAAAACGTACGAATCATTCGGGATGAACTGTACGATCTATCGGAATATGTGCGCACCCGCTTGGTCGCAACCGAGAGGGTTGTCGTTGCCGAACGGCCAGAGCCTCCTACTGTTCCCCGTAGGGACCAGTCTGTCGGTGCCGTTAGTGTCATCTCTGACCGTAGGGACCAGGCTGTCGGCGCCATGAGTGTCATCTCAGAGTCTAGGGCTACACCAGCTGGACCTCGATCACGGCCAGGTCTGATCCCAATCGCACTCACACCACCTCCTGTCAGGTCTCCTTCAATCAGCTCAATGAGCTCCTTGGCGTCCTTCTTGTCTTCCCATCACTCGGACGACGACCTTTTTGGTGGGGATGCTCCACCTTCCCCCGCCTGGCCATCGGAATTGTCGTCGCCTTCGTCTGATCTTACCCCTTCAATCATCTCGTCTTCTGAGCCATCGTCCGGGCCAACACTTTCTCTCACCTCATTGTCATCTTCCCCCACTCCTCCCCCTTCGTCTCCGACGCCTTCTACAGAATCCACTGACTCTGGTGAAACGGCCCGGCCAGGAGAAGGGATTGCGCTGACCGCTATTCGAGACATACTTACTCAAGTGCGAGAACAGACGACGGCGCTCTGGGAAGGACAGACCTCAACCAACGAAATGTTGGATGAGCTTCGGCAATCTAGACCTGCACCGCAGGACAACACGGAAATTTTTGACCGGTTGCACCACATCGAGACTCTCATTCGGACGTTAATCGACGCCCGGCAGGCCACAACTCAGCAAACGACCACAGTAGAGGAAATGGAGTCCGTCCGAGTACACAGGGAAGATGGTTCTGTCACAGAGTCAGAGGACTCCCAAGCCGATGCAGATAGCTTGATTTCTCGTTGGAGAGATATGCTCCGAGTAGGTGGACGGGGCCGCCTTCCCATTCACATGCCTGCACCTCGCCAAGCTGGTCTTTCATTGGATGAACAACTGATGGAGTTACTGAACGTACCACCTGCACCGTTTCCTTCGGACATTCAGCCACCACCTCAGTTGATTCCATTCGTCTACCAACCTGCTCCGAGGCCATCCCGGTCGAGGAGCACGAGTCCGGTATTAAGGCCAGAGACGGCACCTCCGTTCCCGCGACAATCAATCTGGTCCCCAGAAGCGCTGCATCCGCCAATTAGACCGCCTCGACCACCTAGAGAGCCTCTTCGAGATCCTGGAAGGCGGCCAGGGACCAGGCGACCAGCCTCTCACGACGCACCGTCTATTATTCGTCCAGACCGTGATCGTATGCCTATGCATGTCACTCATGATGCCCCTGCATCCCAATCAGAAGAACGGAGGCCAACAGTACGCCCCCCTGGACCACCTCTGGCATGTACTCTTAACCGCCTCCTTACAACATGGTCTGATCTCGACTTTAGCCAAATTTGTACGATCGTTCTCCCACCGCCCCGCCAAACCTAGAAGGAGAAGACCCCGCTGGTGGATCCTTCAGTTGGTACCGACGCCGACCTGAGGTACGCACTTCTGCCAGTTACAACCGAGCAGGGCTAAGGTATTTTGTGTTCTTTAGGGAGGTGTGGTGCCCCCCCCTCCTGTGATAGATGGCCGACCCCGACAACGAGGTGACCAGGCACAAGGCCCAGCTTATGTCCCAATGCCACCAGGTCCAGTGAGTAACGCCGGATGTCTCGCGCAGCATCAAATTGACAAATATTCAGACGGTCGTTCAACTACCCCTGTTTGACACCTTGATGGCAATTCTGCGAGTGAGCAACCATTATAAACATTCTCGGGCAGTGATAATAATGTTAATGGTAGGAACACCGGCTCGCACAACTCGCAACAGTAGATCAGCAGCGTGAATTGATGAGATACATGAGTGGTCTTAATGACTGGCTCGCAAGAGATGTTCAAGATCGGCAAGCCGAGTTGCGGGGTGTCACTGCTCGCGTTGATCAGCTAAGGGCCGATTTGAGCCGCTTGGGTGTTGGGGCAGGACCAGGTCGGCCCCAATACCTCGAATTTGACATAATTTTAATACTGATACTTGACTTGCGCAGGTATGCCTATGCCCCAACCTCAGCCTCAGGGGGGGGCTCTACCTGAGCCTGTGAATTTAGGTCAGGGTCCAGGTGGTTTCATCGTTCCACCGCTCCCTCCTGGCCCTGGAGGTCCTATACCGCCAGTAATTCCCGCTGGTCCGTATCCTGGGTTCGTTCCACAAGGTGGTCCCCAAGTTCCGGTCATGCCTGGGGTTGATCGGTCGCAAGGTGTCCATACCCCCGTCATTCCTGAACCGCTCCCTGGATGGCGAATTGGAATGCCGGATCCTGGGCAGTACACGGGCCCTGGGGGTCCTGTTCGTCCCGGAGGAACGCCCTACGACGAGTATCGCCAGTTAGGTCCAACTGGGTATGCTGGCGGCGAACCCGAGCATGAAGAGATAGCGGTGCCGTCGCCACCGTCGTTTGAGTCGGGCTCACCCATTCCAGTGCCTGGGCGCGGTGGCACGATAGTCATTCCACCATCGTACACTGGGACTGATTCAGGAAGCTCGACACCCAGCCAGCAGACATACCAGCCACCTCCCAGTCCTGGAGCTCTACCTATCCCACCTAGTGACGTACCCGCTGTTGTACCGGTCGTAACTTCCGGTCGCAGCCCCCCGCCTCAACAAATGGCCATCAATATCCCGACTCCCCCTCCCGGACATATCATCCAGCCGAGCGTGGGTTCAGAACCCATCCTTGTTCGACCAGGACAAGCGCCTGGGATAACTGTGACTCCGAGCATACCGGCACCCATTGTAATCCACCCGCCTGTACCTGTGCCAGAATCGCCGTATGGCCCATCTCGAGCAAGTTCTAGGGCAAGCACAAGGCCGCCTGTCGTGGTCCTTCAAAGTCCAGTTGGAATTCCTGCAACCGTAGTCGAGCCACCTGACGACCATGTTCGCATATCCCCTACTATACGTGCATACCCTCCCCTCTCGACTGGCGGATCACGTCCGTATAGTCCGGAAAGTCGTCATACACGTACTCATGGAGGTTCCCCTTCTCCTTCTCGTCAAACACGCCGACCCAGGTACTCTGATGATGATCGCTATTCTCGGCCCTACTCACCGGATAGAGACCGCCGTGGACGATACCGTTCCCCTCAGTATGATGACGACCCTTGGAGATACCGATACCGTCGCCCATACTCTCCTAGTGATCGTAGATATGACAGATACCGTGACGACGACCGCTCGCCGGATCCTGCACGTAGGAGGCGCGGAAGATATAATGGATATGACGACGAGTCAGAAGACGCGGCGCGTCCAGAAAGGCCGCGTCGCCGTAGAGGTGATGGGGATCACCCTGAAGAGGAGGGGGAGCCCACAGAGGATCCAGGCCAACGCTCTGCCCAGCGCCAACCCAGTGGTCGCTCTGGTCCCCCTCCAGACACAGGTGAACGGGATCCTGGTGAACGTGGTCCTGGTGAACGTGGTCCCGGTGAACGCGGTCCCGGTGAGCGTGGTCCTGGTGAGCGTGGTCCTGGTGAACGCGGTCCTGGTGAACGCGGCCCTGGTGAACGTGGTCCCGGTGAACGTGATCCTGGTGACCGCGCTCCACCATCGAGAACCCGGTCCCCCCACGGACCAGGCGTTCAGGAAGGTACAGCCCCAGCTCTTACATACCCCCAGACTCCTACTATTATCCGATTGGGCGGCGGCCTCTATACACGTAGGTCTCCGCGATTTCCTATGATACTCTCATGCTGAGTTGGTTCCGCAGCTCACCCGGGCGAACCTTATTACCCCCCTACGCCCCCCGGACGCGGAGAACGTGGGGAACGGGCTCCCCAGCGCTATGCTCCTGTGGAAGACATACCAGAAAGGCCCAGCCGTCACCCTTCCTCTGTATCGGCGAGAGAGAGAGATGACCGTCACTCTCTTCAACGTACGCATTCGCGCGGTGCCCAACCTTCAACTATTGCAGAAGAGGACAGCACGATGCGCCCTGTCCCGCCGCCGGGTCCCCAGCCATACACTGGACCAGACGACTTGGACTTTGAGAATGCTTTACGTGGACGGCAGGAACGACTGGACGAGACAGAACGTGAGCTGACTCACATTGCACATGATGCGCGGGACGCCGAGAGTAGACGTGAAAGGGAATTCCGCGATAATGAAGACGCCAGGGAGCGCATCTTTGAGGAAAATGAAGACCGTCGAGAAGTGGAAGCAAGAGAGCGAGGCAATGCACTCCTCCATGAACTGGAAGAAAGAATCGCGAATGTTCCGCCAGTTCCGCCGAGTCCCGAGTCCCGACCGCCTCGTGAATCGGATCATCATTCGATTCTTGAGTCGATTCATTCAGCCACACAGGATGCATGTACCCGACATGCATCTGACATTTTGGATACTGTACGCATGGAAAGAGAAGAAATGGCACGTGAGCGAGAAGCATTAGCTGCAGAACGCGAACACGAACGTGCTCGTCTCGACGAGGCACGCCGACTGCTCGACGAAGAACGGGAAGCCAAAATCGCTACTCTTGAGGACGAACTCGCTCGCACGCGTGGTGAGCTTGACAACGAGCGGCAATTACGCATGACAGAGAGTGATGAAGCACGGATGGCGGCTGCAGAACGGGACGATGCACTGCGCAACCAATTGGCCGATATCACTAACATGGTTCAACAAAACCAGGCTCTCTGCGAAGAGAAAAGGGCACTTATGGAGGAGCACTGGGCGGAAAAGCAACGTTGGAAGGAGGAGCGCGATGGACAGATCCAAGGGTTGATGAACATGGTATCGCAGCTTGTGGATGAGCAGGCAGCGGCTAGGCAGCGCGAGGAGGAACAGAGACAAGTGAACGAAGGCAAACCTGGTGGGTTGAACGGTCACTGTCGATCATCACTAGGCTAAGTTAGCGAACAGGTGTTGAACAGGTCATGGAAGAGCTGCAGCGACAGAACGCCGAGCTAAGAGGGCTTCTCGATACTGTGTCAGAAAGTGGGTGGCTCGGCCTTTCCATGAATTCCAGTGCTCATTGGAGGTATTTAGATTGGAGGAGGGACAGCGATCGACGGCATGAGGAGACAATCAATGCTGTCCGCGCCACTGCACACGAGCAAGTCCCTTACAACGTCCAAACCGTACGTACGCTTCATTTTGCTAGACCCCTTTGATGCCAACCCCCCTTTCACTATTTATAGTACCTAGACGAATTCAGCAAAGCGCTTGCCACCGAGGTCCGTATGCTCCTAGGAGAAGTCGGCAAGCTACGTGAAGAACGTCGCAACATCCAACAGTACGTAGCCATCCAGCGTCTAAATTTTGATGCTCACCATCCCAACAGTGAGCTTGGATACCTCATGATGATGAAGTCGAAGTACGGTCCTGGTGGAGAGTTTGATCCTGATTGGTTTGTTGATTTGTTCTCATTTCCCCTAGTTGTTGCTCACGAACACAACAGGAAACCACCGATGCCACCGGCTGGCCCTCCCGCTCCACCACCTCCCGATGTCCCACCCCCACCTGAGGATATGCCACCGGCTCGCCCGGCTTGGCGCACTGTCCCACAACGAGGGACCCGCCGCATTCGGAAAAGGCAGGATGTACCACCCCCTCCTGAGCCAGTCCCAGACCCTAGACAAATTGGTTCGTGGGCTGCATGGCGGCGTGAGTTTGGCTGTGTTTGGAATTCATATTCTGGGTTGGTGACCGATATCTTCATCTTGCAGCTGATCCTGCGTTGGCCCCTACGCCACCGTCCGTTGAACCGACTCTACTTGTTCCCGGTAGCGGAAGCCCTGGCTTGTTCGGCCCTCGTTCGCCCCGTGATTCATATCATGGTTAAATTCCGGTGACCTTGGACACTCGCCGCATCGTACGCAGAAAAGTATCTCGACACGTAGCATTACGCTACTACCTAATGACATCTAACGACTATTTTACGACCTTGGATTCAACTGATCTCTTTCTTTGTGACCTCGTATCATTATTTTGCTTCTCAACAAATTTCTCCGTTGATTTAACACTATCTCTGTCTCTGGTAGTTTCCCCTGTGACCTTCGACTGCCAAGCGCCAAGTGCTGGATGTGACAATGTGGGGTAGGTTCAATTGGGCGGTATACTTTCCTCCCTTGCTTGACTTGGCGATCGCATTTATCTCTTGGTATATGTTACGAGTTATGACTGTTGTTGCTCTATCGTATGATATGCTCGAATCTATCATCTTCCGTTTTCTCTCTCCATCTTCTGATGCGTGGAAAAGAGTATCATGA
>JBBPSW010000218.1:0-15215 GCA_038093775.1 Butyriboletus pseudospeciosus | reverse complement strand
CTCGAGGACAATACCCTCCTCCAAACTTTCCCCCTCCCCCCAAGTTCACTGCGGTTGGCACGCAACCCGGCAGAGGCGCACCCATGGACATTTCCGTCCAACAAGCAAAACCTGTACAGGATACAAGGACCTGTTACAATTGTGGGAAGCCCGGGCATATCGCCCGAAACTGTCGGAGTAACCCCACTCCGCAACGACAACCCCGCCCGCCTCAACAGAGGCAACAATGGATTTGGGACTGGGACCAAGGAGCCTACGTGGCTCAAATAGTAGAACAACCCGTCCCTCGTCCCCTCCCTACTCCTCCGGTAGCTCCGGCCGCACCAAGCGGAGCACAAGGTCGAGCATTTGTTTGCGATGAGGCTGAGGCCTACTATCGTGACATGTTCGAAGCAAGGGCCCGGCAGCAGGCAGCCGAGGCTTTAAAAGGACAAAGCCAATGATCGACGAGGGTGATCAGCGGCAAGGACCTAAGGACTTAGTTACGGAATATAAAGATAAAATACAAAAAAATATCGCTTCTTTTGTTTCTCCTCCATGTACTATTCCTCTACGTAATTTAAATATCAACTCCGAAAGGGCGTCTCATTTGAGCGTGGCACCGGAAGAAAGTGTGCTTAATTCCCTTTGCGAAAACTCTTCTATCTATAAACCCCTCGAGGTTGAAAGTCGCACATCTACATTGTCATTCGGTGGCGAAATGTCACTTGAGACAATCGTAACGTGTACGATCGACAACCAAATTTCTCGTTTTCGTTTCAAATCTCTTTTGGACTCAGGAGCTTCTCATACTTTCATCGACTCGGACTATGTTACTCGCCATGGTATTCCTTATTTTAATATTCCTAACCCTATCAAAATCCACAACGCTGACGGATCGGAAGGAGCTATCGGCCCAATCCGTCATGCGGTTACGTTAATGGTGGAAATTGCAGGGCACAAGGAAATTATAGACGCTTATATATCCAAACTGGGAACCCATCGTATGATTATCGGATATGACTGGCTGCGCCGTCACAATCCTGATATCAATTGGGTAACCAAAGACATTTCATTCCCTCACTGTACCGAACTATGTAACATGATGGAGTCAGGACCTACGAACATTACGATACATACTATAGAAGCTGGACTAAAGGAGAAAGTACCGGATACTTACCATGAGTTTTTAGATGTCTTCTCGGAGCAAGAATCCGAAAGAATGCCTACTCGAAAGCCATGGGATCACGCAATCGATCTCAAAGACGACTTCATTCCGAAGAAAGGAAGGGTAATCCCTCTTTCAGAAACCGAAATGGAAGAAGTCCGCGGCTTCATCTCAAAACAACTCGAGAAAGGCTACATCCGACCATCTAAATCCCCTCAAACCTCTCCTGTCTTTTTTATTCCAAAGAAGGACGGCAAAAAACGTATGGTAATGGATTACCGATACGTTAACGAAGGAACCATCAAGAATTCCTATCCCCTTCCTTTGATTTCACAGCTGATTGACAGGCTCAAGACAGCAGACATGTTCACAGCAATGGATCTTCGCTGGGGATACAACAATGTCCGAATCAAAGAAGGCGACGAATGGAAAGCGGCGTTTGTAACGCCCATTGGTTCCTACGAGCCGACCGTAATGTATTTTGGTTTAACTAATTCCCCGCCCACCTTCCAACAGATGATGAACGACATATTTAATGATATGTGGGCAGAGGTAATAATTTATATTGACGACTGCATGATCTTTACTTCAGGAAAGACTAAAGAGCAACACGAAGAAGTCGTAAAGGAAGTTCTCCGCAGGCTACGAGAAAACGACCTTTACGTGAAGCCAGAAAAATGCTTCTTCTCGCAATCCAAGGTTGACTTCTTGGGTATGGTCGTTTCTAAAACGGGGATCGAAATGCAATCCAAGAAGGTTGCTGGAGTCATGGATTGGCCCGTCCCTACTAAACTAAAACATTTACAAGGCTTCTTAGGACTCTGTAACTATTATAGGCGCTTCATCAAGGATTTCGCGAATATGGCACGACCCCTAAACGACCTAACCAAGAAAGACCAACCATTTATCTGGGGAGACGACCAACAACAAGCTTTTGAAAAGCTAAAGAAGACCTTCACAACAGCGCCTCTACTCGCATACCCGAACCAAAAACAAGAAGTGCGAGTAGAAACCGATGCTTCAGACATCGCTACGGGAGCAGTGCTCTCAACCCTTTGCGACGACGGTAATTGGAGACCAGTCGCATTTATTTCTCACTCCTTTGACAGCGCAGAGCGCAATTACCCGGTATATGATAAAGAATTGCTTGCAATCATCCGTGCTCTTGAAGAGTGGCGTCATTACCTTCTAGGTCGAACCGAATTCGAAATTTGGACGGATCACAAGAACCTGGAATACTGGAAGAAGCCACAAACTCTTTCAGGACGTCAAGCACGCTGGCATGCCTTATTGCAAGAATTCAATTACAAACTTATCTATAAACCTGGACCAACCAACGGCAGAGCTGATGCTTTGTCTAGAAGACCTGATCATGGAAATGCAGTGCAAGACCATAATCAGAATATTACCGTTCTTCCATCTTCCGTTTTTATTAACTCTGTTGAACTATCTTCTCCTTTCTTCGAAAAATTACAAAAAGAATCAGAAAAAATGAATGTCGACGAAATAGACAATTTCCTTTACTATTCTGAGCTATCTATTTTCAAAAATGAAAACAACAAAATCTATATTCCCCCTTCCTTACGTACAGATCTCATAACATTATGTCACGATTCACCAATAGCAGGCCATGGTGGACAAGCGAAAACTTTACATACCCTTACTCGATACTTCTCATGGCCTGGAGTCACCAAAGACGTAAAACAATATGTAGACCACTGCCAAGTGTGCGCCCTCACGAAGGGTCAGCAAAAAGCACCGGCAGGAAAACTCCTTCCTCTCCCCGTCGCTAGCCGACCATGGGAAGATCTATCTGTCGATTTCATAACCGGATTACCTAAATCGAACAATTTCACGGCTATCTGCGTAATCGTAGATCGATTTTCTAAAGAAGTCGTTTTCATTCCTACTTACGATACATGTTCTTCGAAAGATCTAGCTATCCTATTTAGAGACCACGTGTGGTGTACACACGGACTTCCCACTACATTAGTTTCGGATAGAGGACCCCAATTCGTCTCTGAGTTTACCCGAGAGCTTTGTAAGCTACTTGGCGTAACTCAAAAAATCTCTACGGCCTATCATCCACAAACTGATGGCCAAACAGAGCGCGTCAATCGAGATCTAGAACAATATCTCTGCGCCTATGTAGGGAAAAAACAAGACGAATGGGCAGAATGGCTGAAAATGGCCCAATTCTCTCACAACAACTCATTGACGAGTGCAACCGGCGAAATCCCCTTCCACGTAACGCGAAACTATGCTCCACGCATGGGTTTTGAAGGGAAATTAACCGGATTTGCTAAAGAGATTGGTCGAAGCCATAAAGAAATCGAAAGCGCTCTGGAAGCAACACGTGAGAGGATGATCGCCTCTTCCGATAAAAAACGATCAACAGCTCCAGAATATTCTATTGGTCAGCAGGTCTGGCTATCCACAAAAAACCTAAAACTTCCATACACGGCGAAGAAATTAACCCAAAAATGGATAGGACCGTACGCTATCACCCAGGTCCTTCCTAATGCCGTAACTCTTCACCTCCCTTCTCGCGTCCATATTCATCCAACAGTAAACATCTCACGTGTTAAACCTTATCGTGAAACTTTACCTGGACAACCCAAATCTCGACCCGATGCAATCGAGATTGACGAGGAAGGCGAAGAACAATTCGAGATCGAGTACATCGCAGCATCTCGAATGAAAAATGGAAGATTAGAATACTTGGTGCACTGGAAGGGCTACGATGAATCCGATCGTACCTGGGAATCTGAAGATATCCGCAATATGGCGCCAGACGCTATTAAAGATTTCCACAAAAAACAACCTTCCGCACCTCGAAAACTACGTGGAATGTCTCCCGCCGCTTTCGCGTCTTTATTTCATCCATTCGAAAATCTCACAGACGTCCGCCAAACTACGACTCGTCTGGAATACGAGTCCTAAAACAGGGATAGTATTATGAGATAGAATATTTTCAAACTTTTTCATTTTAACCTAACTTTCCACTTCGACTCAGATTTACGAGTTATAGCACGTGACCGTGAGAACCATCACATGACTCATCACGTGATCATAGTCTAGAACTATGACATCATATGACGTCACACCTCATGTACACCACGACTCATTAATCTCCGTCTTTCTCTCACGAACTATTACTATACTTAGATAGTTTAGTACACGCACAGCTTGGTCCGTGCTCACATCTCACATGTATATAAAGGTAGACACTTTGACGACTGATTCCTCAGTCTAATCCATTTGTTCCTATCGGTCACTCATTGCCTTGGTCGTCTGGCCATTGTAGGGTGATTTAGATTCCACTGGAATTAAGGACTAAGACTCCCCACCCAATTCGTTTGGCCAGGAATCGTGTATCCTGCGAGATCGTCCGAGCCCTGTGGAGTGTTCTTGCGTCGTAACTGAGCAGGTTCATAACACCATGAGGCCCTAAAAAAGCTAGAAGCTCTTAAGCAAAACGGACAGTCAATCGACACGTTTTTGCAAAAGTTCGACATCTTGAAGAAGGAGTCTGAAATATACGACTCACATGCGGCAGTCCTGCTCAAACGAGCAGTTGACTTTAAGATTTATGAAAAATGCCATATGAATAATCCTTCACACGATCACGAATACCACGAGCTTCTGGCTACGTACAGGCCCATAGGAAGGGCCTTCGAACAGATGACGATCGAAAGAGGACCTCCCAAATTCACCCCGCGTACCTCTTTTCCTAACCGTGCTCCTCCTCCCCGAGGGTATCCCCCTCAGCAATTCCGACCCCCTCCCCCACCATCGTTCACTGCGGTTGGCACGCAACCCGGCAGAGGCGCTCCCATGGACATTTCTGTCCAACAAGCAAAACCCGTGCAGGATACAAGGACCTGCTACAACTGTGGGAAGCCCGGGCACATCGCCCGTAACTGTCGGAGTAACCCCACTCCGCAACGACAACCCCGCCCGCCTCAACAAAGGCAACAATGGGTGTGGGACTGGAACCAAGGAGCCTACGTGGCTCAAATAGTAGAAGAACCCGTTCCACGTCCCCTCCCCACCCCTCCGGTAGCTCCGGCCGCACCAAGCGGAGCACAAGGACGAGCATTTGTTTGCGATGAGGCTGAGGCCTACTATCGTGACATGTTCGAAGCAAAAGCCCGGCAGCAGGCAGCCGAGGCTTTAAAAGGACAAAGCCAATGATCGACGAGGGTGATCAGCGGCAAGGACCTAAGAACTTAGCTACAGAATACAAAAATAAAATACAAAAAAATATCGCTTCTTTTGTTTCTCCCCCATGTACTATTTCTCTACGTAATTTAAATATCAACTCCGAAAGGGCGTCTCATTTGAGCGTGGCACCGGAAGAAAGTGTGCTTAATTCCCTTTGTGAAGACTCTCCTATTTATAAACCCCTCGAGGTTGAAAGTCGTGCATCTACATTGTCATTCGGTGGCGAAATGTCGCTTGAGACAATCGTAACGTGTACGATCAACAACCAAATTTCCCATTTTCGTTTCAAATCTCTTTTGGACTCAGGAGCTTCTCATACCTTCATCGACTCTGACTATGTTACTCGCCATGGTATCCCTTACTTTAATATTCCTAACCCTATCAAAATCCACAACGCAGATGGATCGGAAGGAGCTATCGGCCCGATCCGTCATGCGGTTACGATTATCGTGGAAATTGCTGGGCACAAGGAAGTAATAGACGCTTATATATCCAAACTAGGAACCCATCGTATGATCATCGGATATGACTGGCTGCGCCGTCACAATCCTGATATCAATTGGGTAACCAAAGACATTTCATTCCCTCACTGTACAGAATTATGTAGCATGATGAAATCGGGACCTACGAACACTACACTTACTACGATACGCACTATAGAGGCTGGACTAAAAGAGAAAGTACCGGCTACTTATCACGAGTTTTTAGATGTCTTCTCAGAGCAAGAATCCGAACGAATGCCTACTCGAAAGCCATGGGATCACGCAATCGATCTCAAAGACGACTTCGTTCCAAAGAAAGGAAGGGTAATCCCTCTTTCAGAAACCGAAATGGAAGAAGTCCGCGGCTTTATCTCAAAACAACTCGAGAAAGGCTACATCCGACCATCTAAATCTCCGCAAACCTCTCCTGTCTTTTTTATTCCAAAGAAGGACGGCAAGAAACGTATGGTAATGGATTACCGATACGTCAATGAAGGAACCATCAAGAATTCCTATCCTCTTCCTTTGATTTCACAGCTGATTGACAGGCTCAAGACAGCGGATATGTTCACAGCGATGGATCTCCGCTGGGGATACAATAATGTCCGAATCAAAGAAGGCGACGAATGGAAAGCGGCGTTTGTAACGCCTATTGGTTCCTACGAGCCGACTGTTATGTATTTTGGTTTAACTAACTCTCCGCCCACCTTCCAACAGATGATGAACGACATATTTAACGATATGTGGGCAGAGGTAATAATTTATATTGACGACTGCATGATCTTTACTTCAGGAAAGACTAAAGAACAACATGAAGAAGTCGTAAAGGAAGTTCTCCGCAGGCTACGAGAAAACGACCTTTACGTAAAGCCAGAAAAGTGCTTCTTCTCGCAATCCAAGGTTGACTTCTTGGGTATGGTCGTTTCTAAAACGGGGATCGAAATGCAATCTAAAAAGGTTGCCGGAGTCATGGATTGGCCCGTCCCTACTAAATTAAAAAATTTACAAGGCTTTCTAGGACTTTGTAACTATTATAGGCACTTCATCAAGGATTTCGCGAACATGGCACGACCCCTTAACGACCTAACCAAAAAAGATCAACCGTTTATCTGGGGAAACGACCAACAGCAAGCTTTTGAAAAGCTGAAGAAAACCTTTACTACGGCACCTCTACTCGCATACCCAAACCAAAAACAAGAAGTACGAGTAGAAACCGATGCTTCAGACATCGCCACGGGAGCAGTACTCTCAACCTTATGCGATGACGGTAACTGGAGACCAGTCGCATTTATATCTCATTCCTTTAACAGCGCAGAGCGCAATTATCCAGTATACGACAAAGAATTGCTTGCAATTATCCGTGCTCTTGAAGAGTGGCATCATTACCTTCTAGGTCGAACCGAATTTGAAATTTGGACTGATCACAAGAACCTAGAATACTGGAAGAAACCACAAACTCTTTCAGGACATCAAGCACACTGGCATGCTTTATTGCAAGAATTCAACTACAAACTTATTTACAAACCCGGACCAACCAATGGCAGAGCTGACGCTTTGTCAAGACGACCTGACCATGGCGATGCAGTGCAGGACCATAACCAAAATATTACCGTTTTACCTAATTCTGTTTTCATTAATCACGTCGAACTTTCATCCCCTTTTTTCGAAAAACTACAAAAAGAATCAGAAAAAATGAACCTTGACGAAATAGACAATTTCCTTTACTATTCTGATCTATCTATTTTCAAAAACGAAAACAACAAAATCTTCATTCCTCCCTCTTTACGTACAGACCTCATAACTTTATGCCACGATTCACCAATAGCAGGCCATGGTGGACAAGCAAAAACGTTACATACTCTTACTCGTCACTTTTCATGGCCTGGAGTCACAAGAGATGTAAAAGAATACGTAGATCACTGCCAAGTGTGCGCCCTCACGAAGGGACAGCAAAAAGCACCGGCAGGAAAACTTTTACCTCTCCCCGTCGCTAGCCGACCGTGGGAAGATCTATCTGTCGATTTTATAACAGGATTACCTAAATCGAACAATTTCACAGCTATCTGCGTAATCGTAGATCGATTTTCTAAAGAAGTCGTTTTCATTCCTACTTATGACACTTGTTCTTCGAAAGACTTGGCTATCTTATTTAGAGACCACGTATGGTGTACGCACGGACTCCCCAATACGTTAGTTTCGGACAGAGGCCCACAATTCGTTTCAGAATTCACCCGAGAACTTTGCAAGTTACTCAGTATAACACAAAAAATCTCTACGGCTTATCATCCACAAACTGATGGCCAAACAGAGCGCGTTAATCGAGATTTAGAACAATATCTCCGCGCTTACGTAGGGAAGAAACAAAACGAATGGGCAGAATGGCTGAAAATGGCCCAGTTCTCTCATAACAACTCGTTGACGAGTGCAACCGGCGAAATTCCCTTCCACGTAACTCGAAACTATGCGCCACGCATGGGTTTCGAAGGAAAATTAACCGGTTATGCAAAAGAGATTGGACGAAGCCACAAAGAAATTGAAAGCGCTCTGGAAGCAACACGAGAGAGGATGATCACCTCTTCCGATAAAAAACGATCAATAGCTCCCACATATTCTATTGGCCAACAGGTTTGGCTATCTACAAAAAATCTAAAACTTCCATATACGGCAAAAAAGTTAACTCAAAAATGGATAGGACCTTACGCCATCACTCAGGTCCTTCCTAATGCCGTCACTCTTCACCTTCCTTCCCGCGTCCATATTCATCCAACCGTAAACATTTCACGTATTAAACCCTATCGTGAAACCTTACCTGGACAACCTAAATCTCGACCCGATGCAATCGAGATTGACGAAGAAGGCGAAGAACAATTCGAGATCAAGTACATCGCAGCATCTCGAATGAAAAATGGAAAATTAGAATACTTGGTGCATTGGAAAGGTTACGATGAATCCGATCGTACCTGGGAATCTGAAGACATCCGCAATACGGCGCCAGACGCTGTAAAAGATTTCCATAAAAAACAACCTTCTGCACCTCGTAAATTACGTGGAATGTCCCCTGCAGCTTTCGCTTCTTTATTTTCCCCATTCGAAAACCTCACCAACATCCGTCAAACTACTACTCGTCTGGAATACGAGTCCTAAAACGGGGATTGTATTATGAGATTGAATATTTTCAAACTTTTCATTTTATACTTAACTTTTCACTTCGACTCAGATTTACGAGTTACAGCACGTGACCGTGAGAACCATCACATGACTCATCACGTGATCATAGTCTAGAACTATGACATCATATGACGTCACACCTCATGTACACCACGACTCATTAATCTCCGTCTTTCTCTCACGAACCATTACTATACTTAGATAGTTTAGCACACGCACAGCTTGGTCCGTGCTCACTTCTCGCATGTATATAAAGATAGCTACTTTGACGACTGGTTCCCCAGTCTAATCCATTTGTTCCTATCGGTCACTCATTGCCTTGGTCATCTGGCCATTGTAGAGTGATTTAGATTCCACTGGAATTAAGGACTAAGACTCCCCACCCAATTCGTTTGGCCAGGATTCGTGTAACCTGCGAGATTGTCCGAGCCCTGTGGAGTGTCTTTGTGTCGTAACAGAGCAGAGTCATAACAGGAATGGAGTGGGGATTCTTGCAGAGGTTGAATGGAGGATGGATGCTAAGCAGTATATCTCCATTTTAGAGGATAATCTGCTTTCTTCCATGGAAAATTCTGGAATTCCTGAGAAGAGCATTATGTTTCAACAAGATAATGACCCCAAGCACACCCCTAAAAGAGCCAAGGAGTGGCCAGAATCTCAAGGGATCAAGCTTCTTGACTGGCCAGCACAACCCCCAGACCTTAATCCCATTGAACATCTCTGGCAAATCCTCAAAAAAAAGCTCAATAGCTGTACAACACCACCAAAAAGAGTATGGGAGCTTTGGGAGAGAATTGAAGTGGAGTGGGAAGAGATAGAGATTGAGGAGTGTCAAGGATTGATAGAGCATATGCCTAGGAGACTAGAGGCAGTGATAAAAGCAATGGGAGGGCATACAAAGTACTAAATTGTAGAATAGAAATGTTGGTCAATAAAGTGTTCCAATGACATGTCACTTTAATATGGGTATATCTCAGTGCCATGACAACCAAATCTCATGACTAAGGGCTCATCTTCAGGGCAAGGATTAGGGCTATCAATGGCCCAGCAAGGGTTAGAGCTAACACCTTTTGGTTCTCCTGCAAATGTCAAGTCTTTGCAAAATAGCCAAACATTGGGACATTTTTTGAGCCACTATACATCTATAGATCTACCATACATAGATACAAACACCAGTAGAGTATATAAACCCCCAAATTGCCAGCCAACTCTCTCCATCTTTATCAACCTCATTACTTTCTCTTGTATCATTCTTTAGGACAGAACTCTGGCTCTTATTGAAACACCAAGCTTATAGAGCAATGGTATCCCTAGGCAAGACAGATGACTGGATCAGCTACCAATGGTAAACCAATGGTAGAAACCCTTAAGCATACAGCTAATGTGAAGTAAGAATGGGAGAACACCAAGAGGACAAAACTGAGGTCCTCTGGCAGCAACTTGGACCTTTATATACTACTCAGAGGTTTACACTTGTGTACACTAGATCTAAGAGATATCCTGTGCATAGCTATGGTGAACATGAGGAGGAGGCATGGATCAGTACTGCCTTGCCTTGAGGCAAGCAGTAATGAAGGACATGAGGACATTGAGTCAGAGGCTAAGGAGATTAATATGGCTATGATAATAAGACACAGCTGAGGGGGGAGGGTGGAACATGAGGCGGACATGAGGTAGCACTGGCCTGGCCATGAGGCGAAGGTCCAGATCATGAGGAGGGATGAGCATTTAGAAGATCGCGAAATAGGGGTTAAAGATAGGGGCTAAATGCGAAATCACTCAGATAAAATCAGGAAAAATAGGAGAAATAAAGGGAAAAATGGAGGGTCTGTAACACTCATCCTTGCTCTTATTCTAATGCTACAACTGGATACTCAGTTGTTACACTTTCCAATATTACTAGCTTAGTGGAATACTGAACTACTGGTCTGCTGGCAGAGCAAATGGCATATTTGTTGACAAGAAATGGATTGCCACCCACCAAATTCCCATAAAGGCTCTTTCTAAACCAATATCAGTCTACAACATTGATGGAACCAAAAATTTGGCTGGAAGTATAACCAACACTGCCAAAATAATTGTCAGCTATCAAGGATGTAGAGAGAAAATAGTAGCTGAAGTAACTGCCTTAGAAAAGATCTCCATAATCCTAGGCTACACATGGCTTACATGGCACAACTTGAAAATCAACTGGCAGAAAGAATCAGTCAAACTCACAAGATGTCCACCCTCCTGCTACTTTGTAACATGTCTCTTGGCCTTTCTCAGCATCTGTGGAGGTTCTAGATTGAATTGAGGTAGTTGAAAACAGCAATGTTGATGTTGACAATGATGAATCAATTCATTGTGGACAAGCAGTGTCACAGTAGTCACATGCATGACTAATATGTCACACCTACATCAACTTACACAACACTGATAATGTATAACTATAAACTACTGCCCAATATTATGCAGTATGAGTAGTTATACTGTCCTTGCATGTTTGCAGCATACTGTCCAAATTCTGATTTAACTGAAGCTGTGACTATTGGGTTGCCATGGAGATATGCCAGGGTGGACAGCAACATAGACAAGGGCATAGGTGAGAGCATGCTCATCACACATTACATCATAAATCAGTGGCCAAGGTTGGGCCAAGTCAGGAATTTGTGGATGTCAAGACTGCATTTCTTTGGCTTTTGTATTGCCTCACAGCATGAATTACCTGCAGTCCTGGTAAATCCGGTTCGCTCACCGGAAATCTACGCACGTGGAGCTTAGATTACGTTGGGCTGTCGCATGCCTGTCGTTTGCCGTCCGCGATGGGAATGTCCGTAAGTGGCGATAAATAGCTGTACAGTTCTGAGGTAAGAAATGGTGCCGAGAGGAGCCCAGTAACCCGTTCAAGGGCCAAGCTCCAAGTCACAAGTAGGCCCTAACTTACTTTCAAGTTTACTCGGTCCAGAAGGGCCTCATCATGCCTACCCCTGTTCCCGTACTAGTTCCGACCACAGGGTCAGCAGGGGATCACATCGACCCATGGGAAGAGGATGGAGATATCCGAGGTCTTCAAGGACACGTTCGAAAGACGCATCGAATTCAACGGGTTCATCGAAAAGCGTCCCGTCATACACCTCCATGACGCGGCCACAGACCTTCAGATCATGCTGAAAGCGCTGTACGACAGAAGGCAAGTCACACGACGTATCTTGATCCTCACAACCCCCCCTCAAAGTCGTTGACAATCTCTCATTTGCGTGAACAGTTTCCCCAAGATGTTTTATGAGAAAACGCCCTTTTCCACCGCGGCTGCATTGTTGCACCTGGGAGACAAGCCCGGCGTCCCAATGCTCGTCAAAGAAGCAAAAGCAGAATCGTCTTGCTCCACTCCTGACCAAATACTCGATCTCATTCCCGGTAATCGCCAACGGTAATCCCCACAACTTCCAGATCATGATAGCCCCTCTCCCGTCGGCGATGTATCATTGCACCATTACCTGTCCTTTGGCTGACACTGTTGACAGTTACACGTTTAACCGTTCCCCCTGTTCGTTATCGCCCGCGAACCTGCGGTTATTCGTCTACATGAAAGACGTGATCGAGAAATACCGGGTGGGGCTGGCGAAAATTTGCCCGCGATGCCGGCCTGCGACAGATCAAGCTGCACGTAAACATACATCGGCTGTGGTTGGAAGACGCAACTGTTTCAGCGCTATTCGGGTCTTGGGCAAGTGGGCGGGGTAAAGCTATTCTGCGAGGGTCGAGAGGAAACTTTGAAAGCGACTCGCAAGGTGGCAATGAACAGTGCAGGGAATGAAATACCACCAGTTTTCGGTTTTCATGCCCGTCCGGACATCGCGAAAAGCGGTGACTTTCCTTCGTTGAGGTTTTTTATATATTAAGACGCACTTGTTTTACCAGCTTCGGGTATATGATCACTTGAATGGTCAATCAGCGCTCAGCCCGGGTAAAAGAAGTAATGTTTTGGTGGGTCTCGTTTTGCGGCATATACCATAGACAGGCGCGATACGTAAGAAGATCAAAAAGAACTGGATACATGAGCGCAATGGAACTTCTCCGGCGAGGCTCCCTTTACTCTGCGTCAGCGACGGTTGTTTGTAGACCCTGGTAGAGTGAGATTAACAAGACGATTTGCATATCAAGGAGAGGGATGCCTGCCTTGAAAGACGTGACGGAAATGTGGCTAGCATACGTGTAGAGCTTCTCTTTCGCGTTCTCTTCGTCGTTACGTTTGCCTGAGATATAGATAGGGTAACCGATCGAGTGAGATCACACAGAAGACACTTACGCTCAAGTTTCACGCGTATGCGGTGTGGAACAGTTTTTATGCCTTGTGCCCACAGAGCCTGGTTGAGCTTAGGGTCAAGCCGAACGTCGTTGGTGCCCATTGACTTCCTGGCGAACTCGACCACGGATTTGACGGCCCATGGGGCACGCTTTTTGAAAGAGCGACCATGGACGAGCTTGTGTAGATGGATCGTGTACTCGCGGGTCACGACGTCTTGGAGAGCAGAGCGCTTGCCAGTCTGGACGAAGTCAGTGAGACGAAGAGCGCTCCTGGTCATCGTATGCACGAACTTTGCCGCCTTTTGTTCTGGCCTGTGGAGCGTATGAGAACGGGCGGAAATGAGTGTCAGACACATACCATGTCTTGCCGGTGTCGATGTCGGTGAGCGGAGAGGTCAAGCGTTTGTGGCGGCGAGTCAAACAAGGTTTGTGGCTGATACAGTTCTTCGGCATTTGCCGATGACAAGCAAATCACCAATTTTGGAACCCTCCCGTCGGGGGTGTCCCTTTGTTCACTAAAATATTTCATTTATTCCTGGTGTGCGCGTTGTTCTCGTCTCGAAAGAAAACTTAACCCCGGACGTGCATGCCACGTATATAATGACCAACGAATCCTCTCGAACCCTCGACAGGTCCCTTGTTAATTTACTTGACAGTTCTAATTCCGCGGGAACTCGAAAAAAATTACCTTTTTTGACCGAGAGAAACGCGTCCGTTTTTGGTACGCACCCCCACATGACCGTAAAAGTTCCAGTACGAAGACAAGGTAAAGTCCATTATAGAAAACAAAGGCACAGGTGAGAATAAGCTAGCTACTAATCGTGGACTACCGTATAGGCTGTGGGTAAAACACGGCAAGCAAGGTTCTGTCGCCGACATGGACAGGCGTTCCTTGTCGTCAATGTGAATATAAAGGCGGGAGTTGGTAGGACTGCTTCTTATTCTTACCAAAAATCCAGTCAAGCTTACAAGCCCAAGCCCTTTCCCGAACCATTACAATGCGCTTTGCACTTCACCTCCTTGCCCTGCTTGTTGCAGTCTCTGCCACTGCTGCTACTCTCATTGCACGCCAGAGTCTTCCCGGTGCGTCTCTATGTCGTGTTTATTTATAGTCACTCACGTCCCGTCTTTTTAGCCTGTGCTGTTTCATGCTTGGCCAATGCAAACACTGGGTCTTGTACTGTCGACGACGACAGTTGCTTGTGCAAGGACGCAGCATTTATCAACTCGACTACCGTCTGCATAGAGTCAGCCTGCACTGGTAGTGACCTCGCCAATGCCGAAGCCTACGCTCAACAGCTTTGCGCTGCAGTCGTGAGCTAGCTTTCTACCTCGTCAACGCGATTCCCTTTTGACGTGCCTCGCAGGGTGTCACTTTGACTGTGAGCTCAGCCTCAGCTACCGCGATCACCGCAAGCAGCTCGAGCAGCTCGGCCACTCCGACCACTTCGTCCTCGAGCGGTGCACCACTGACTAACACCATCAGTGCACTTGCCTGTGCTGTTGCTGCTCTCGCAATTGCCGCAGTTCTATAAGCATCTTCCTTTTGCAAAACATTACTTCGCATTCGGACCTGGTCCTGTCACTTTTTTTGAGCGTGCAGACCATCATTTTTATTCGCCCTTTTGGAGGTGGGGGGCCGTTTGGCCATATTTAGTAGAGCGATTGTGATTCCTTCATGCCCTGTTTGATACCATATCTGCACTTTTTTGTAGCGATTACGAGGACCAGAATTCTGATGAAACATGCGAGCTTGCTAGCGTTCAAAGGCCGCGATTGCGCGTGATGTTGAGAGCGTGATACGTGTCCGTACTATTCGCTTCCGTACACCATCCTTTTCTTTTGTGAATGTCTTTTCATTCCCATTGACCCGACCCTTTAAAGCAAGGAACTCTTCCTTC